>CM059426.1:171101300-171253226 GCA_030390025.1 Squalus acanthias
GGGGCTCTCTGGCACTCCTCTGGGGCTCTCTGGCGCTCTCCTCTGGCACTCCTCTGGGGCTCTCTGGCGTCCTCCTCTGGCACTAATCTGGGGCTCGCTGTCTCCCTTCTCTGGAACTACTCTGGGGCTCCCTGGCGCCCTACTCTGGCACTCCTCTGGGGCTCTCTGGCGCCCTCCTCTGGGGCTCTCTAGCGCCCTCCTCTGGAACTCCTCTTGGGTTCTCTGGCGCCCTCCTCTGGCACTCCTCTGGGGCTCTCTGGCACTCCTCTGGGGCTCTCTGGCGCCCTCCTCTGGCACACCTCTAGGGCTCTCTGGCGCCCTCCTCTGGGGCTCTCTGGCGCCCTCCTCTGGAACTCCTTGGGAGCTCACTGGCGCCCTCCTC
Organism: Squalus acanthias; assembly: GCA_030390025.1. Classification (NCBI taxonomy): domain Eukaryota; kingdom Metazoa; phylum Chordata; class Chondrichthyes; order Squaliformes; family Squalidae; genus Squalus; species Squalus acanthias. The sequence continues at coordinate 171,101,683 of CM059426.1, forward strand.
TGGCGCTCTCTGGCACTCCTCTGGAGCTCTCTGGCGCCCTCCTCTGGCACACCTCTGGGACTCTCTGGCGCCCTTCTCTGGGGCTCTCTGGCGCCCTCCTCTCGTGCTTTCTGGCGCCCTCCTCTTGCACTCCTCTGGGGCTCTCTGGCTCCTCCTCTTGGGGCTCTCTGGCACTCCTCTGGGGCTCTCTGGCGCCCCCCTCTGGCACTCTTCTGGGGCTCTGTGGCGCCCTCCTCTGGGGGTTTCTGGCGCCTTCCTATGGGCTCTCTGGCGCCCTCCTCTGACACCATTCTGGGTCTCTCTGGCGCCCTCCTCTGGCACTCCTCTGGGGCTCACTGGCGCCCTCCTCTGGCACTCATCTGGGGCTCTCTGGCGCCCTCCTCTGGCACTCTGCTGGGGCTCTCTGGCGCCCTGCTCTGGCTCTCAACTGGGGCTCTCTTGTGCCCTCCACTGGCGCTCCTCTGGGGCTCTCTGGCGCTGTCCTCTGGCACTCCTGTGGAGCTCTCTGGCGATCTACTGTGGCACTCCTCTGGGGCCCTCTGGCTCCCAGCTCTGGGGCTCACTGGCGCCCTCCTCTTGCACTCCTCTGGGGCTCTGTGGAGCCCTCCTCTGGCACTCCTCTGGGGCTCTCTGGCGCACTCCTCTGGGGCTCTCTGGCGCCCTCCTCTGGCACTCCTCTGGGGATCTCCGGCGCCCTTCTCTGGCACTCCTCTGGGGCTCTATGGCGCCCTCCTCTGGCGCTCCTCTGGGACTCTCAGGCGCCCTCCTCTGGCACTCCTCTGTGGCTCTCTGGCGCTCTCCTCTGGCACTGCTCTGGGGCTCTCTGGCGCCCTCCTCTGGCACACCTCTGGGGCTCACCTCTGGCACTCCTCTGGGGCTCTCTGGCGCCCTCCTCTGGCACTCCTCTGGGGCTCTCTGGCGCCCTCCTCTGGCACTCTGCTGGGGCTCTCTGGCGCCCTGCTCTGGCTCTCAACTGGGGCTCTCTTGCGCCCTCATCTGGCGCTCCTCTGGGGCTCTCTGGCGCTGTCCTCTGGCACTCCTGTGGAGCTCTCTGGCGATCTACTCTGGCACTCCTCTGGGGCTCTCTGGCGTCCTCCTCTGGCACTCCTCTGGGGCTCTCTGGTGCCATACACTGGCACGCCTCTGGGGCTCTCTGGCGCCCTCCTCTGGCACTCCTGTGGAGCTTTCTGGCTACCTCCTCTGGCACTGATCTGGGACTCTCTGGTGCCCTCCTCTGGCACTCCTTTGGGGCACACTGGCGCCCTCCTCTGGCACTCCTCTGGGGCTCTCTGGCGCGCTCTTCTAGCACTCATCTGGGGCTCTCTGGCGCCCTCCTCTCGCATGCCTCTGGGGCTCTCTGGCGCCCTCCTCTGGCACTCCTCTGGGGCTCTCTGGCGCCTTCCTCTGGCACTCCTCTGGGGCTCTCTGGCGTCCTCCTCTGGCACTCCTCTGCGGCTCTCTGGCGCCCTCCTCTGGCTCTCCTCTGGGGCTCTCTGGTGCCCTCCTCTGGCATTCCTCTGGGGCTCTCTGGCTCCCTCCTCTGGAACTATTCTGGGGCTCCCTGGCGCCCTCCTCTGGCACTCCTCTGGGGCTCTCTGGCGCCCTCCTCTGGCACTCCTCTGGGCTCTCTGGCGCCCTCCTCTGGCACTCCTCTGGGGCTCTCTGGCGCCCTCCTCTGGCACTCCTCTGGGGCTCTTGGGCGCCCTCCTCTGGCACTCCTCTGGGGTCTCTGGCGCCCTCCTCTGGCACTCTCTGGGGCTCTCTGGCGCCCCTCCTCTGGCACTCCTCTGGGGCTCTCTGGCGCCTCCTCTGCACTCCTCTGGGGACTCTCTGGCGCCCTTCTCTGGCACTCCTCTGGGGCTCTCTGGCGCCCTCCTCTGGCACTCCTCTGGGGCCTCTCTGGCGCCCCCCTCCTGGCACTCCTCTGGGGCTCTCTGGCGCCCTCCTCTGGCACTCCTCTGGGGCTCTCTGGCGCCTCCTCTGGCACTCCTCTGGGGCTCTCTGGCGCCCTCCTCTGGCACTCCTCTGGGGCTCTCTGGCGCCTCCTCTGGGGCTCCTCTGGCGCCCTCCTCTGGCTCTCCTCTGGGGCTCTCTGGCACTCCTCTGGGGCTCTCTGGTGCTCTCCTCTGGCACTCCTCTGGGGCTGTCTGGCGCTCTCCTCTGGCACTCCTCTGGGGCTCTCTGGCACTCCTCTTGGGCTCTTTGGCGCCCTTCTCTTGCACTCATCTGGGGCTCTCTGGTGCTCACCTCTGGCACTCCTCTGGGGCTCTCTGGCGCCCTCCTCTGGCACTCCTCTGGGGCTCTCTGGCGCCCTCCTCTGGGGCTCTCTGCCACTCCTCTGGGGCTCTCTGGCGCTCTCCTCTGTCACTCCTCTGGGGCTCTCTGGCGCCCTCCTCTGGCGCTCCTCTGGGACTCTCAGGTGCCCTGCTCTGGCACGCCTCTGTGGCTCTCTGGCGCTCTCCTCTGGCACTGCTCTGGGGCTCTCTGGTGCCCTCCTCTGGCACACCTCTGGGGCTCTCTGGCACTTCTCTGGGGCTCTCTGGCGCTCTCCTCTGGCACTCCTCTGGGGCTCTCTGGCGCCCAACTCTGGCACACCTCTGGGGCTCTCTGGCGCCCTCCTCTGGCACTCTTCTGGGGCTCTCTGGCGTCCTCCTCTGGCACTAATCTGGGGCTCGCTGGCTCCCTTCTCTGGAACTACTCTGGGGCTCCCTGGCGCCCTCATCTGAGAGTCCTCTGGGGCTCGCTTGCCTGCTCCTCTGGCACTGCTCTGGGGCTCTCTGGCGCCCAACTCTGGCACTCCTCTGGCGCTCTCTAGCGCCCCCTCTGGAACTCCTCTTGGGTTCCCTGGCGCCCTCCTCTGGTGCTTCTCGGGGGCTATCTGGCGCCCTCATCTGAGAGTCCTCTGGGGCTCGCTTGCCCGCTCCTCTGGCACTGCTCTGGGGCCCTCTGGCGCCCACCTCTGGGGCTCACTGGCGCCCTCCTCTTGCACTCCTCTGGGGCTCTGTGGAGCCCTCCAATGGCACTCCTCTGGGGCTCTCTGGCGCCCTCCTCTGGCACTCCTCTGGGGTTCTCTGGTTCCCTCCTCTGGGGCTCTCTGGTGCCCTCCTCTGGCACTCCTCTGGGGCTCACTTGCGCCCTGCTCTGGCACTCCTCTGGGGCTCTCTGGCGCCCTCCTCTGGCACTCCTCTGGGGCTCACTGGCTCCCTCCTCTGACATCCTCTGGGGCTCTCTGGCGTCCTCCTCTGGCACTCCTCTTGGGCTCTCTGGCGCCCTCCTCTGGCAATCCTCTGGGGCTCTCTGGTGCCCTCTTCTGGCACTCCTCTGGGGCTCTCTGGCCCCCTCCTCTCAACTATTCTGGGGCTCCCTGGCGCCCTACTCTGCCACTCCTCTGGGGCTCTCTGGCGCCCTCCTCTGCCACTCCTCTGGGGCTCTCTGGCGCCCTCCTCTGACGCTCTCTGGCGCCCTCCTCTCCCACACCTCCGGGTCTCTCTGGCGCCCTCCTCTGGCACTCCTCTGGGGCTCTCTGGCGCACTCCTCTGGCACTGCTCTGGGGCTCTCTGGCATCCTACTCTGGCACTCCTCTGGGGCTCTCTGGCGCCCTCCTCTGGCACTCCTCTGGGGCTCTCTGGCGCCCTCCTCTGGCACTCCTCTGGGGCTCTCTGGTGCCCTCCTCTGGCACTCCTCTGGGGCTCTCTGGCGCCCTCCTCTGGCACTCCTCTGGGGCTCTCTGGCTGCCCTCCTCTGGCACTCATCTGGGTCTCTCTGGCGCCCTCCTCTGGCACTCCTCTGGTGCTCTCTGGCGCCCTCCTCTGGCACTCCTCTGGGGCTCTCTGGCGCCCTCCTCTGGCACTCCTCTGGGGCTCTCTGGCGCCTCCTCTGGCACTCCTCTGGGGCTCTCTGGCGCCCTCCTCTGGCACTCCTCTGGGCTCTCTGGCGCCCTCCTCTGGCACTCCTCTGGGGCTCTCTGGCGCCCTCCTCTGGCACTCCTCTGGGGCTCTCTGGCGCCCTCCTCTGGCACTCCTCTGGGGCTCTCTGGCGCCCTCTCTGGCACTCCTCTGGGCTCTCTGGCGCCCTCCTCTGGCACTCCTCTGGGGCTCTCTGGCGCCCTCCTCTGGCCACTCCTCTGGGGCTCTCTGGCGCCTCCTCTGGCACTCCTCTGGGGCTCTCTGGCGCCCTCCTCTGGCACTCCTCTGGGCCTCTCTGGCGCCCTCCTCTGGCACTCCTCTGGGGCTCTCTGGCGCCCTCCTCTGGCACTCCTCTGGGGCTCTCTGGCGCCCTCCTCTGGCACTCCTCTGGGGCTCTCTGGCGCCCTCCTCTGGCACTCCTCTGGGGCTCTCTGGCGCCCTCCTCTGGCACTCCTCTGGGGCTCTCTGGCGCTCTCTCTGGCACTCCTCTGGGGCTCTCTGCGCCCTCCTCTGGGCCTCCTCTGGGGCTCTCTGGCGCCTCTCTGGCACTCCTCTGGGGCTCTCTGGCGCCTCCCTCTGGCACTCCTCTGGGGCTCTCTGGCGCCCACCTCTGGCACTCCTCTGGGGCTCTCTGGCGCCCTCTCTGGCACTCCTCTGGGCTCTCCTGGCGCCCTCCTCTGGCACTCCTCTGGGGTTCTCTGGTTCCCTCCTCTGGGGCTCTCTGGTGCCCTCCTCTGGCACTCCTCTGGGGCTCACTTGCGCCCTGCTCTGGCACTCCTCTGGGGCTCTCTGGCGCCCTCCTCTGGCACTCCTCTGGGGCTCACTGGCTCCCTCCTCTGACATCCTCTGGGGCTCTCTGGCGTCCTCCTCTGGCACTCCTCTTGGGCTCTCTGGCGCCCTCCTCTGGCAATCCTCTGGGGCTCTCTGGTGCCCTCTTCTGGCACTCCTCTGGGGCTCTCTGGCCCCCTCCTCTCAACTATTCTGGGGCTCCCTGGCGCCCTACTCTGCCACTCCTCTGGGGCTCTCTGGCGCCCTCCTCTGCCACTCCTCTGGGGCTCTCTGGCGCCCTCCTCTGGCGCTCTCTGGCGCCCTCCTCTCCCACACCTCCGGGTCTCTCTGGCGCCCTCCTCTGGCACTCCTCTGGGGCTCTCTGGCGCACTCCTCTGGCACTGCTCTGGGGCTCTCTGGCATCCTACTCTGGCACTCCTCTGGGGCTCTCTTGCGCCCTCCTCTGGCACTCCTCTGGGGCTCTCTGGCACCTTCCTCTGGCACTCCTCTGGGGCTCTCTGGTGTACTCCTCTGGCACTCCTCTGGGGCTCTCTGGCGCCATCTTCTGGCACTCATCTGGGGCTCTCTGGTGCCCTCCTCTGACACCATTCTGGGTCTCTCTGGCGCCCTCCTCTGGCACTCCTCTGGTGCTCTCTTGCGCCCTCCTCTCGCATTCCTCTGGGGCTCTCTGGCGACCTCCTCTGGCACTCCTCTGGGGCTCTCTGGCGTCCTCCTCTGGCACTCCTCTGGGGCTCACTGGCGCCCTCCTCTGCCACTCCTCTGGGGCTCTCTGGCGACCTCCTCTGGCACTCCTCTGGGGCTCTCTGGTGCCCTCCTCTGGCACTCCTCTGGGGCTATCTGGTGCCCTCCTCTGGTACTACTCTGGGGCGCTCTGGCTCCCTACTCTGGAACTACTCTGGGACTCCCTGGCGCCCTCGTCTGCCACTCCTCTGTGGCTCTCTGGCGCCCTCATCTGCCACTCCTCTGGGGCTCTCTGGCGCACTCCTCTGGTACTCCTCTGGCGCTCTCTGGCGCCCTCCTCTCCCACTCCTCCAGGTCTCTCTGGCGCCCTCCCCTGGCACTCCTCTGGGGCTCTCTGGCGCCCTGCTCTGGCACTCCTCTGGGGCTCTCCGGCGCCCTTCTCTGGCACTCCTCTGGGGCTCTATGGTGCCCTCCTCTGGCGCTCCTCTGGGACTCTCAGGCGCCCTCCTCTGGCACTCCTCTGTGGCTCTCTGGCGCTCTCCTCTGGCACTGCTCTGGGGCTCTCTGGCACACCTCTGGGGCTCTCTGGCACTCCTCTGGGGCTCTCTGGCACTCCTCTGGGGCTCTCTGGCGCTCACCTCTGGCACTCCTCTGGGGCTCTCTGGCGCCCACCTCTGGCACTCCTCTGGGGCTCTCTGGCGCCCTCCTCTGGCACTCCTCTGGGTCTCCCTGGCGCCCTCCTCTGGCACTCCTCTGGGGCTCTCTGGCGCCCTCCTCTGTCACTCCTCTGGGGCTCTCTGGCGCCCTACTCTGACACTCCTCTGGGGCTCTCTGGCGCCCTCCTCTGGGGCTCTCTGACGCCTTCCTCTGGAACTCCTCTGGGGCTCCCTGGTGCCATCCTCTGGGGCTCTCTGGCGCCCTCATCTGGCAGTCCTCTGGGGCTCTCTGGCGCCCTCCTCTGTCACTCCTCTGGGGCTCTCTGGCGCCCTACTCTGACACTCCTCTGGGGCTCTCTGGCGCCCTCCTCTGGGGCTCTCTGGCACCTTCCTCTGGAACTCCTCTGGGGCTCCCTGGTGCCCTCCTCTGGGGCTCTCTAGCGCCCTCATCTGGCAGTCCTCTGGGGCTCGCTGGCGCCCTCCTCTGGCACTCCTCTGGGGCCCTCTGGCTCCCTCCTCTGGGGCTCACTGGCGCCCTCCTCTTGCACTCCTCTGGGGCTCTGTGGAGCCCTCCTCTGGCACTCCTCTGGGGCTCTCTGGCGCCCTCCTCTGGCACTCCTCTGGGGCTCTCTGGCGCCCTCCTCTGGCACTCCTCTGGGGCTCTCTGGCGCCTCTCTCTGGCACTCCTCTGGGGCTCTCTGGCGCCCTCCTCTGGCACTCCTCTGGGGCTCTCTGGCGCCCTCCACTGGCACTCCTCTGGGGCTCTCTGGCGCTCTCCTCTGGCACTGCTCTGGGGCTCTCTGGCGCCCTCCTCTGGCACTCCTCTGGGGCTCTCTGGCGCCCTCCTCTGGCACTCCTCTGGGGCTCTCTGGCGCCCTCCTCTGGCACTCCTCTGGGGCTCTCTGGCGCCCTCCTCTGGCACTCTGCTGGGGCTCTCTGGCGCCCTGCTCTGGCACTCAACTGGGGCTCTCTTGCGCCCTCCTCTGGCACTCCTCTGGGGCTCTCTGGCGCCTGTCCTCTGGCACTCCTGGGAGCTCTCTGGCGCCCTCCTCTGGCACTCCTCTGGGGCTCTCTGGCTCCCTCCTCTGGGGCTCACTGGCGCCCTCCTCTTGCACTCCTCTGGGGCTCTGTGGAGCCCTCCTCTGGCACTCCTCTGGGGCTCTCTGGCGCACTCCTCTGGGACTCTCAGGCGCCCTCCTCTGGCACTCCTCTGTGGCTCTCTGGCGCTCTCCTCTGGCACTGCTCTGGGGCTCTCTGGCGCCCTGCTCTGGCACACCTCTGGGGCTCTCTGGCGCCCACCTCTGGCACTCCTCCGGGGCTCTCTGGCGCTCTGCTGGGGCTCTCTGGCGCCCTGCTCTGGCTCTCAACTGGGGCTCTCTTGCGCCCTCCACTGGCGCTCCTCTGGGGCTCTCTGGCGCTGTCCTCCGGCACTCCTGTGGCGCTCTCTGGCGATCTACTCTGGCACTCTTCTGGGGCTCTCTGGCGTCCTCCTCTGGCACTCCTCTGGGGCTCTCTGGTGCCATACTCTGGCACGCCTCTGGGGCTCTCTGGCGCCCTCCTCTGGCACTCCTGTGGAGCTTTTGGGCTACCTCCTCTGGCACTGATCTGGGACTCTCTGGCGCCCTCCTCTGGCACTCCTCTGGGGCACACTGGCGCCCTCCTCTGGCACTCCTCTGGGGCTCTCTGGCGCGCTCTTCTAGCACTCATCTGGGGCTCTCTGGCGCCCTCCTCTCGCACGCCTCTGGGACTCTCTGGCGCCCTCCTCTGGAGCTCTCTGGCGCCCTCCTCTGGCACTCCTCTGGGGCTCACTGGTGCCCTCCTCTGCTACTACTCTGGGGCTCTCTAGCGTCCTCCTCTGGCACTCCTCTGGGGCTCTCTGGCGCCCTCCTCTGGCTCTCCTCTGGGGCTCTCTGGTGCCCTCGTCTGGCATTCCTCTGGGGCTCTCTGGCTCCCTCCTCTGGAACTATTCTGGGGCTCCCTGGCGCCATATTCTGCCACTCCTCTGGGGCTCTCTGGCGCCCTCCTCTGCCAATCCTCTGGGGCTCTCTGGCGCCCTCCTCTGGCACTCCTCTGGCGCTCTCTTGCGCCCTCCTCTGCCACTCCTCCGTGTCTCTCTGGAGCCCTCCTCTGGCACTCCTCTGCGGCTGTCTGACGCCCTCCTCTGGAACTCCTCTGGGACTCTATGGCGCCCACCTCTGGCGCTCCTCTGGGACTCTCAGGCGCCCTCCTCTGGCACTCCTCTGGGGCTCTCTGGCGCCCTCCTCTGGCTCTCCTCTGGGGCTCTCTGGCACTCCTCTGGGGCTCTCTGGCGCTCTCCTCTGGGGCTCTCTGGCGCCCTACTCTGGGGCTCTTTGGCGCCCTCCTCTGGCACTCCTCTGGGGCTCTCTGGCGCCCTCCTCTGGGGCTCTCTGGCGCCCTCCTCTGGCACTCCCCTGGGGCTCTATGGCGCCCTCCTCTGGGACTCTCAGGCGCCCTCCTCTGGCACTCCTCTGTGGCTCTCTGGCGCTCTCCTCTGGCACTGCTCTGGGGCTCTCTGGCGCCCTCCTCTGGGGCTCTCTGGCACTCCTCTGGGGCTCTCTGGCGCCCTCCTCTGGCACTCCTCTGGGGCTCTCTGGCGCCTCCTCTGGCACTCCTCTGGGGCTCTCTGGCGCCCTCCTCTGGCACTCCTCTGGGGCTCTCTGGCGCCTCCTCTGGCACTCCTCTGGGGCTCTCTGGCTCCCTTCTCTGGCACTCCTCTGGGGCTCTCTGGCGCCCTCCTCTGGCACTCCTCTGGGGCTCTCTGGCGCCCTCCTCTGGCACTCCTCTGGGGCTCTCTGGCGCCCTCCTCTGGCACTCCTCTGGGGCTCTCTGGCGCCCTCCTCTGGCACTCCTCTGGGGCTCTCTGGCGCCCTCCTCTGGCACTCCTCTGGGCTCTCTGGCGCCCTCCTCTGGCACTCCTCTGGGGCTCTCTGGCGCCCTCCTCTGGCACTCCTCTGGAGCTCTCTGGCGCCCTCCTCTGGCACTCCTCTGGGGCTCTCTGGCGCCCTCCTCTGGCACTCCTCTGGGGCTCTCTGGCGTCCTCCTCTGGCACTCCTCTGGGGCTCTCTGGCGCCCTCCTCTGGGGCTCTCTGGCTCCCTCCTCTGGAACTATTCTGGGGCTCCCTGGCGCCCTCCTCTGGGGCTCTCTGGCACTCCTCTGGGGCTCTCTGGCGCTCTCCTCTGGCACTCCTCTGGAGCTCTCTGGCGCCCTCCTCTGGCACTCCTCTGGGGCTCACTGGCGCACTCCTCTGCTACTACTCTGGGGCTCTCTGGCGTCCTCCTCTGGCACTCCTCTGGGGCTCTCTGGCGCCCTCCTCTGGCACGCCTCTGGGGCTCTCTGGCGCCCACCTCTGGCACTCCTCTGGGGCTCTCTGGCGCCCTCCTCTGGCACTCCTCTGGGGGTCTCTGGCACCCTCCTCTGGCACTCTGCTGGGGCTCTCTGGCGCCCTGCTCTGGCTCTCAACTGGGGCTCTCTTGCGCCCTCCACTGGCGCTCCTCTGGGGCTCTCTGGCGCTGTCCTCTGGCACTCCTGTGGAGCTCTCTGGCGATCTACTCTGTCACTCCTCTGGGGCTCTCTGGCGCCCTCCTCTGGCACTCCTCTGGGGCTCTCTGGCGCCCTCCTCTGGCACTCCTCTGGGGCTCTCTGGCGCCCTCCTCTGGCACTCCTCTGGGCTCTCTGGCGCCCTCCTCTGGCACTCCTCTGGGGCTCTCTGGCGCCCTCCTCTGGCACTCCTCTGGGGCTCTCTGGCGCCCTCCTCTGGCACTCATCTGGGGCTCTCTGGCGCCCTCCTCTGGCACTCCTCTGGGGCTCTCTGGCGCCCTCCTCTGGCACTCCTCTGGGCTCTCTGGCGCCCTCCTCTGGCACTCCTCTGGGGCTCTCTGGCGCCCTCCTCTGGCACTCCTCTGGGGCTCTCTGGCGCCCTCCTCTGGCACTCCTCTGGGGCTCTCTGGCGCCCTCCTCTGGCACTCCTCTGGGGCTCTCTGGCGCCCTCCTCTGGCACTCCTCTGGGGCTCTCTGGCGCCCTCCTCTGGCACTCCTCTGGGGCTCTCTGGCGCCCTCCTCTGGCACTCCTCTGGGGCTCTCTGGCGCCCTCCTCTGGCACTCCTCTGGGGCTTTCTGGCTACCTCCTCTGGCACTGATCTGGGACTCTCTGGCGCCCTCCTCTGGCACTCCTCTGGGGCACACTGGCGCCCTCCTCTGGCACTCCTCTGGGGCTCTCTGGCGCGCTCTTCTAGCACTCATCTGGGGCTCTCTGGCGCCCTCCTCTCGCACGCCTCTGGGACTCTCTGGCGCCCTCCTCTGGAGCTCTCTGGCGCCCTCCTCTGGCACTCCTCTGGGGCTCACTGGTGCCCTCCTCTGCTACTACTCTGGGGCTCTCTAGCGTCCTCCTCTGGCACTCCTCTGGGGCTCTCTGGCGCCCTCCTCTGGCTCTCCTCTGGGGCTCTCTGGTGCCCTCATCTGGCATTCCTCTGGGGCTCTCTGGCTCCCTCCTCTGGAACTATTCTGGGGCTCCCTGGCGCCCTATTCTGCCACTCCTCTGGGGCTCTCTGGCGCCCTCCTCTGCCAATCCTCTGGGGCTCTCTGGCGCCCTCCTCTGGCACTCCTCTGGCGCTCTCTTGCGCCCTCCTCTGCCACTCCTCCGTGTCACTCTGGAGCCCTCCTCTGGCACTCCTCTGCGGCTGTCTGACGCCTCCTCTGGAACTTCCTCTGGGACTCTATGGCGCCCACCTCTGGCGCTCCTCTGGGACTCTCAGGCGCCCTCCTCTGGCACTCCTCTGGGGCTCTCTGGCGCCTCCTCTGGCTCTCCTCTGGGGCTCTCTGGCACTCCTCTGGGGCTCTATGGCGCTCTCCTCTGGGGCTCTCTGGCGCCCTCCTCTGGGGCTCTTTGGCGCCCTCCTCTGGCACTCCTCTGGGGCTCTCTGGCGCCCTCCTCTGGGGCTCTCTGGCGCCCTCCTCTGGCACTCCCCTGGGGCTCTATGGCGCCCTCCTCTGGGACTCTCAGGCGCCCTCTCTGGCACTCCTCTGTGGCTCTCTGGCGCTCTCCTCTGGCACTGCTCTTGGGGCTCTCTGGCGCCCTCCTCTGGGCCTCTCTGGCACTCCTCTGGGGCTCTCTGGCGCTCTCCTCTGGCACTCCTCTGGGGCTCTATGGCGTCCTCTTCTGGCACTAATCTGGGGCTCGCTGGCTCCCTTCTCTGGAACTACTCTGGGGCTCGCTGTCTCCCTTCTCTGGCACTCCTCTGGGGCTCTCTGGCGCCCTCCTCTGTCACTAGTCTGGGGCTCTCTGGCGCCCTACTCTGGCACTCCTCTGGGGCTCTCTGGCGCCCTCCTCTGGCACTCCTCTGGGGCTCTCTAGCGCCCTCCTCTGGAACTCCTCTTGGGTTCTCTGGCGCCCTCCTCTCGCACGCCTCTGGGGCTCTCTGGCGCCCTCCTCTGGCACTCCTCTGGAGCTCTCTGGCGCCCTCCTCTGGCACTCCTCTGGGGCTCACTGGCGCACTCCTCTGCTACTACTCTGGGGCTCTCTGGCGTCCTCCTCTGGCACTCCTCTGGGGCTCTCTGGCGCCCTCCTCTGGGGCTCTCTGGCTCCCTCCTCTGGAACTATTCTGGGGCTCCCTGGCGCCCTCCTCTGGGGCTCTCTGGCACTCCTCTGGGGCTCTCTGGCGCTCTCCTCTGGCACTCCTCTGGAGCTCTCTGGCGCCCTCCTCTGGCACTCCTCTGGGGCCCTCTGGCGCCCACCTCTGGGGCTCACTGGCGCCCTCCTCTTGCACTCCTCTGGGGCTCTGTGGAGCCCTCCAATGGCACTCCTCTGGGGCTCTCTGGCGCCCTCCTCTGGCACTCCTCTGGGGTTCTCTGGTTCCCTCCTCTGGGGCTCTCTGGTGCCCTCCTCTGGCACTCCTCTGGGGCTCACTTGCGCCCTGCTCTGGCACTCCTCTGGGGCTCACTGGCGCACTCCTCTGGCACTCCTCTGGGGCTCTCTGGCGCCCTCCTCTGGCACTCCTCTGGGGATCTCCGGCGCTCTTCTCTGGCACTCCTCTGGGGCTCTATGGCGCCCTCCTCTGGCGCTCCTCTGTGACTCTCAGGCGCCCTCCACTGGCACTCCTCTGTGGCTCTCTGGCGCTCTCCTCTGGCACTGCTCTGGGGCTCTCTGGCGCCCTCCTCTGGCACGCCTCTGGGGCTCTCTGGCGCCCACCTCTGGCACTCCTCTGGGGCTCTCTGGCGCCCTCCTCTGGCACTCCTCTGGGGGTCTCTGGCACCCTCCTCTGGCACTCTGCTGGGGCTCTCTGGCGCCCTGCTCTGGCTCTCAACTGGGGCTCTCTTGCGCCCACCACTGGCGCTCCTCTGGGGCTCTCTGGCGCTGTCCTCTGGCACTCCTGTGGAGCTCTCTGGCGATCTACTCTGTCACTCCTCTGGGGCCCTCTGGCTCCCTCCTCTGGGGCTCACTGGCGCCCTCCTCTTGCACTCCTCTGGGGCTCTGTGGAGCCCTCCTCTGGCACTCCTCTGGGGCTCTCTGGCGCACTCCTCTGGGACTCTCAGGCGCCCTCCTCTGGCACTCCTCTGTGGCTCTCTGGCGCTCTCCTCTGGCACTGCTCTGGGGCTCTCTGGCGCCCTGCTCTGGCACACCTCTGGGGCTCTCTGGCGCCCACCTCTGGCACTCCTCCGGGGCTCTCTGGCGCTCTGCTGGGGCTCTCTGGCGCCCTGCTCTGGCTCTCAACTGGGGCTCTCTTGCGCCCTCCACTGGCGCTCCTCTGGGGCTCTCTGGCGCTGTCCTCCGGCACTCCTGTGGCGCTCTCTGGCGATCTACTCTGGCACTCTTCTGGGGCTCTCTGGCGTCCTCCTCTGGCACTCCTCTGGGGCTCTCTGGTGCCATACTCTGGCACGCCTCTGGGGCTCTCTGGCGCCCTCCTCTGGCACTCCTGTGGGGCTTTCTGGCTACCTCCTCTGGCACTGATCTGGGACTCTCTGGCGCCCTCCTCTGGCACTCCTCTGGGGCACACTGGCGCCCTCCTCTGGCACTCCTCTGGGGCTCTCTGGCGCGCTCTTCTAGCACTCATCTGGGGCTCTCTGGCGCCCTCCTCTCGCACGCCTCTGGGGCTCTCTGGCGCCCTCCTCTGGCACTCCTCTGGGGCTCTCTGGCGCCCTCCTCTGGCACTCCTCTGGGGCTCACTGGCGCCCTCCTCTGCTACTCCTCTGGGGCTCTCTGGCGTCCTCCTCTGGCACTCCTCTGGGGCTCTCTGGCGCCCTCCTCTGGCACTCCTCTGGGGCTCTCTGGTGCCCTCCTCTGGCACTCCTCTGGGGCTCTCTGGCTCCCTCCTCTGGCACTCTTCTGGGGCTCTCTGGCGCCCTCTTCTGCACTCCTCTGGGGCTCTCTGGCGCCCTCCTCTGCCACTCCTCTGGGGCTCTCTGGCGCCCTCCTCTGGCACTCCTCTGGCGCTCTCTTGCGCCCTCCTCTCCCACTCCTCCGTGTCTCTCTGGAGCCCTCCTCTGGCACTCCTCTGCGGCTCTCTGGCGCCCTCCTCTGGCACTCCTCTGGGCTCTCTGGCGCCCTCCTCTGGCACTCCTCTGGGGCTCTCTGGCGCCCTCCTCTGGCACTCCTCTGGGGCTCTCTGGCGCCCACCTCTGGCACTCCTCTGGGGCTCTCTGGCGCCCTCCTCTGGCACTCCTCTGGGGGTCTCTTGCACCCTCCTCTGGCACTCTGCTGGGGCTCTCTGGCGCCCTGCTCTGGCTCTCCTCTGGGGCTCTCTGGCACTCCTCTGGGGCTCTCTGGCGCTCTCCTCTGGGGCTCTCTGGCGCCCTCCTCTGGGGCTCTTTGGCGCCCTCCTCTGGGGCTCTTTGGCGCCCTCCTCTGGCACTCCTCTGGGGCTCTCTGGCGCCCTCCTCTGGGGCTCTCTGGCGCCCTCCTCTGGCACTCCCCTGGGGCTCTATGGCGCCCTCCTCTGGGACTCTCAGGCGCCCTCCTCTGGCACTCCCCTGGGGCTCTATGGCGCCCTCCTCTGGGACTCTCAGGCGCCCTCCTCTGGCACTCCTCTGTCGCTCTCTGGCGCTCTCCTCTGGCACTGCTCTGGGGCTCTCTGGCGCCCTCCTCTGGGGCTCTCTGGCACTCCTCTGGGGCTCTCTGGCGCTCTCCTCTGGCACTCCTCTGGGGCTCTCTGGCGTCCTCTTCTGGCACTAATCTGGGGCTCGCTGGCTCCCTTCTCTGGAACTACTCTGGGGCTCGCTGTCTCCCTTCTCTGGCACTCCTCTGGGGCTCTCTGGCGCCCTCCTCTGTCACTAGTCTGGGGCTCTCTGGCGCCCTACTCTGGCACTCCTCTGGGGCTCTCTGGCGCCCTCCTCTGGCACTCCTCTGGGGCTCTCTAGCGCCCTCCTCTGGAACTCCTCTTGGGTTCTCTGGCGCCCTCCTCTCGCACGCCTCTGGGGCTCTCTGGCGCCCTCCTCTGGCACTCCTCTGGAGCTCTCTGGCGCCCTCCTCTGGCACTCCTCTGGGGCTCACTGGCGCACTCCTCTGCTACTACTCTGGGGCTCTCTGGCGTCCTCCTCTGGCACTCCTCTGGGGCTCTCTGGCGCCCTCCTCTGGGGCTCTCTGGCTCCCTCCTCTGGAACTATTCTGGGGCTCCCTGGCGCCCTCCTCTGGGGCTCTCTGGCACTCCTCTGGGGCTCTCTGGCGCTCTCCTCTGGCACTCCTCTGGAGCTCTCTGGCGCCCTCCTCTGGCACTCCTCTGGGGCTCACTGGCGCACTCCTCTGCTACTACTCTGGGGCTCTCTGGCGTCCTCCTCTGGCACTCCTCTGGGGCTCTCTGGCGCCCTCCTCTGGCATTCCTCTGGGGCTCTCTGGCTCCCTCCTCTGGAACTATTCTGGGGCTCCCTGGCGCCCTCCTCTGGGGCTCTCTGGCACTCCTCTGGGGCTCTCTGGCGCTCTCCTCTGGCACTCCTCTGGGGCTCTCTGGCGCCCTCCTCTGGCACTCCCCTGGGGCTCTATGGCGCCCTCCTCTGGGACTCTCAGGCGCCCTCCTCTGGCACTCCTCTGTGGCTCTCTGGCGCTCTCCTCTGGCACTGCTCTGGGGCTCTCTGGCGCCCTCCTCTGGGGCTCTCTGGCACTCCTCTGGGGCTCTCTGGCGCTCTCCTCTGGCACTCCTCTGGGGCTCTCTGGCGTCCTCCTCTGGCACTAATCTGGGGCTCGCTGTCTCCCTTCTCTGGAACTACTCTGGGGCTCCGTGGCGCCCTACTCTGGCACTCCTCTGGGGCTCTCTGGCGCCCTCCTCTGGGGCTCTCTAGCGCCCTCCTCTGGAACTCCTCTTGGGTTCTCTGGCGCCCTCCTCTGGCACTCCTCTGGGGCTCTCTGGCACTCCTCTGGGGCTCTCTGGCGCCCTCCTCTGGCACACCTCTGGGGCTCTCTGGCGCCCTCCTCTGGGGCTCTCTGGCGCCCTCCTCTGGAACTCCTCGGGGGCTCACTGGCGCCCTCCTCTGGCGCTCTCTGGCACTCCTCTGGGGCTCTCTGGCGCCCCCCTCTGGCACTCTTCTGGGGCTCTGTGGCGCCCTCCTCTGGGGGTTTCTGGCGCCCTCCTATGGGGCTCTCTGGCGCCCTCGTCTGGCACTCCTCTCGCGCTCTTTGACACCCTCCTCTGGGGCACTCTGGTGCCCTCCTCTTCACTCCTCTCGGGCTCTCTGGCGCCCTCCTGTTGAGCGCTCTGGATCCCGACTCTGGCACTCTTCTGGGGCTCTCTGGCGCCCTCCTCTGGGGCTCTCTGGCGCTCCTCTCGGGCTCTCTGGCGCCCTCCTCTGGGGTTCTCTGGCTCCCTCCTCTGGGGTTATCTGGCGCCCTCCTCTGAGGCTCTCTGGCGCCCTCCTCTGGGGATCTCTGGCGCCCTCCTCTTGCACTCCTCTGGTGCTCTCTGTCGCCATCCTCTGGGGCTCTCTGGCGCCCTCCTCTGGCACACCTCTGGGGCTCTCTGGCGCCCTCCTCTGGCACTCATCTGGGGCTCTTTGGCGCCCTCCTCTGGGGCTCTCTGGCGCCCTCCTCTGGGGCTCAATTGCGCCATCCTCTGGCACTCTCTAGTGCCCTCTTCTGGGGCTCTCTGGCGCCATCTTCTGGCGCTCTCTGGCGCCCTCCTCTCCCACTCCTCTGGGGCTCTCTGGCACTCCTCTGGGGCTCTGTGGCGCCCTCCTCTGGGGGTTTCTGGCGCCCTCCTATGGGGCTCTCTGGCGCCCTCGTCTGGCACTCCTCTCGCGCTCTTTGACGCCCTCCTCTGGGGCTCTCTGGTGCCCTCCTCTGGGGCTCTCTGGCGCCCTCCTCCTCACTCCTCTCGGGCTCTCTGGCGCCCTCCTGTTGGGCGCTCTGGATCCCGACTCTGGCACTCTTCTGGGGCTCTCTGGCGCCCTCCTCTGGGGCTCTCTGGCGCTCCTCTCGGGCTCTCTGGCGCCCTCCTCTGGGGTTCTCTGGCTCCCTCCTCTGGGGTTATCTGGCGCCCTCCTCTGGGGATCTCTGGCGCCCTCCTCTGGGGATCTCTGGCGCCCTCCTCTTGGGCTCTCTGTCGCCATCCTCTGGGGCTCTCTGGCGCCCTCCTCTGGCACACCTCTGGGGCTCTCTGGCGCCCTCCTCTGGCACTCATCTGGGGCTCTTTGGCGCCCTCCTCTGGGGCTCTCTGGCGCCCTCCTCTGGGGCTCAATTGCGCCATCCTCTGGCACTCTCTGGCGCCCTCCTCTGGGGCTCTCTGGCGCCCTCTTCTGGCGCTCTCTGGCGCCCTCCTCTCCCACTCCTCTGGGGCTCTCTGGCGCCCTCCTCTGGGGCTCTCTGGCGCCCTCCTCTGGCACTCATCTGGGGTTCTCTGGCGCCCTCCTCTGGTATTCCTCTGGGGCTCTCTGGCGCCCTTCTCTGGCGCTCCTCTGGGGCTCTCTGGCGCCCTCCTCTGTGGCTCTCTGGCGCTCTCCTCTGCCACTCCTCTGGGGCTCTCTGGCACTCCTCTGGGGCTCTCTGGCGCTCTCCTCTGGCACTCCTCTGGGGCTCTCTGGCGTCCTCCTCTGGCACTAATCTGGGGCTCGCTGTCTCCCTTCTCTGGAACTACTCTGGGGCTCCCTGGCGCCCTACTCTGGCACTCCTCTGGGGCTCTCTGGCGCCCTCCTCTGGGGCTCTCTAGCGCCCTCCTCTGGAACTCCTCTTGGGTTCTCTGGCGCCCTCCTCTGGCACTCCTCTGGGGCTCTCTGGCACTCCTCTGGGGCTCTCTGGCGCCCTCCTCTGGCACACCTCTGGGGCTCTCTGGCGCCCTCCTCTGGGGCTCTCTGGCGCCCTCCTCTGGAACTCCTCGGGGGCTCACTGGCGCCCTCCTCTGGCGCTCTCTGGCACTCCTCTGGGGCTCTCTGGCGCCCTCCTCTGGCACACCTCTGGGACTCTCTGGCGCCCTTCTCTGGGGCTCTCTGGCGCCCTCCTCTGGTGCTTTCTGGCGCCCTCCTCTTGCACTCCTCTGGGGCTCTCTGGCTCCCTCCTCTGGGGCTCTCTGGCACTCCTCTGGGGCTCTCTGGCGCCCCCCTCTGGCACTCTTCTGGGGCTCTGTGGCGCCCTCCTCTGGGGGTTTCTGGCGCCCTCCTATGGGGCTCTCTGGCGCCCTCGTCTGGCACTCCTCTCGCGCTCTTTGACACCCTCCTCTGGGGCACTCTGGTGCCCTCCTCTTCACTCCTCTCGGGCTCTCTGGCGCCCTCCTGTTGAGCGCTCTGGATCCCGACTCTGGCACTCTTCTGGGGCTCTCTGGCGCCCTCCTCTGGGGCTCTCTGGCGCTCCTCTCGGGCTCTCTGGCGCCCTCCTCTGGGGTTCTCTGGCTCCCTCCTCTGGGGTTATCTGGCGCCCTCCTCTGGGGCTCTCTGGCGCCCTCCTCTGGGGATCTCTGGCGCCCTCCTCTTGCACTCCTCTGGTGCTCTCTGTCGCCATCCTCTGGGGCTCTCTGGCGCCCTCCTCTGGCACACCTCTGGGGCTCTCTGGCGCCCTCCTCTGGCACTCATCTGGGGCTCTTTGGCGCCCTCCTCTGGGGCTCTCTGGCGCCCTCCTCTGGGGCTCAATTGCGCCATCCTCTGGCACTCTCTAGCGCCCTCTTCTGGGGCTCTCTGGCGCCATCTTCTGGCGCTCTCTGGCGCCCTCCTCTCCCACTCCTCTGGGGCTCTCTGGCACTCCTCTGGGGCTCTGTGGCGCCCTCCTCTGGGGGTTTCTGGCGCCCTCCTATGGGGCTCTCTGGCGCCCTCGTCTGGCACTCCTCTCGCGCTCTTTGACGCCCTCCTCTGGGGCTCTCTGGTGCCCTCCTCTGGGGCTCTCTGGCGCCCTCCTCCTCACTCCTCTCGGGCTCTCTGGCGCCCTCCTGTTGGGCGCTCTGGATCCCGACTCTGGCACTCTTCTGGGGCTCTCTGGCGCCCTCCTCTGGGGCTCTCTGGCGCTCCTCTCGGGCTCTCTGGCGCCCTCCTCTGGGGTTCTCTGGCTCCCTCCTCTGGGGTTATCTGGCGCCCTCCTCTGGGGATCTCTGGCGCCCTCCTCTGGGGATCTCTGGCGCCCTCCTCTTGCACTCCTCTGGGGCTCTCTGTCGCCATCCTCTGGGGCTCTCTGGCGCCCTCCTCTGGCACACCTCTGGGGCTCTCTGGCGCCCTCCTCTGGCACTCATCTGGGGCTCTTTGGCGCCCTCCTCTGGGGCTCTCTGGCGCCCTCCTCTGGGGCTCAATTGCGCCATCCTCTGGCACTCTCTGGCGCCCTCCTCTGGGGCTCTCTGGCGCCCTCTTCTGGCGCTCTCCGGCGCCCTCCTCTCCCACTCCTCTGGGGCTCTCTGGCGCCCTCCTCTGGGGCTCTCTGGCGCCCTCCTCTGGCACTCATCTGGGGTTCTCTGGCGCCCTCCTCTGGTATTCCTCTGGGGCTCTCTGGCGCCCTTCTCTGGCGCTCCTCTGGGGCTCTCTGGCGCCCTCCTCTGTGGCTCTCTGGCGCTCTCCTCTGCCACTCCTCTGGGGCTCTCTGGCACTCCTCTGGCACTCATCTGGGGCGCTCTGGTGCCCTTCCTGTGGCACTGCTCTGGGGCTATCTGGTGCCCTCCTCTGGCGCCCTCCTCTGGGGCTCTCTTGCGCCCTCCTCTGGTGCTCTCTGGCGCCCTCCTTTTGCACTCCTCTGGGGCTCTCTGGCTCCCTCCACTGGCACTCCTCTGGGGCTCTCTGGTGCCCTCCACTGGCGCCCTCCTCTCCCACTCCTCTGAGGCTCTCTGGCACCCTCCTCTGGGGATCTCTGGCGCCCTCCTCTGGCACTCCTCTGGCGTCCTCCTCTGGGGACCTCTGGCGCCCTCCTCTGGCACTCCTCTGGGGCTCACTGGCGCCCTCCTCTGACACTACTCTGGGTCTCTCTGGCGTCCTCCTCTGGCACTCCAGCTGCATTGAGATATCCCTTCCCCTGGCACCAGGTAGGCAACACACCCTTAAGGACTTTTGATAGTTGCTGCAGAGGATTATATCTATCCCCCTAATTATTGAATCCACTATAACTACATTTCTATTCTACTCCTTCCTCCCCCGCCTTCGGGACAGCATCCTGCTCCACGGTACCTGCGTCAGCATTGTGGCTGACCTCCCCACAGTCTTTCTCCTTATCCTCACAGGTATCAAGTACATTGTACCTGTTGGACATGACCAGTGTATGTGGGACCTTCTCCTCCATCTCCCCTCAGTTCCCCCTACCTTGCTGATTGACAGTCACACTCTCCCCTTCCTGTGTTCCTCTGAGGTATGACTTTACTAAAGGAGAAAATAGAAAAACATCTAGAAACCAAAAATATAATAAAGAGAGAGAGTAGACAAGGGTTATATATCTCGATTTCCTTCTATAAGGTACCACATAATAGACTAATGAATAAGGTCAGAGTATGCTGAGACAAGAGACAAGTAGCAGAATGGAGAGCTAGCGGGCTGCAAGACAGAAAGCAGAGAGTAGGGGTAAAGGGTAGCTATTCAGAATGGCAGAAGGTGGGACGTGGGCTCCCACAAAGATCAGTGCTGGGACCACTGTTGTTCACAATTTACATTAACGATTTAGATTTTGGAATCAAAAACATAATTTCTAAATTTGCGGAAGACACCAAATTGGGAGGGAAAGTCAACAATGAGGAGGACTGCAACAACTTACAAGGAGACGTTAATAAACTTGCAGAATAGGGATATAATTGGCAAATTGATTTCAACATATATAAAGGTATTACATTTTGGTAAGAAAAATGAGGCCACATATTACTTGGAAAATAAGAATCTAAATGGGGTAGAGGAGCAAAGTGATCTGGAAGTACAAATACACCAATCACTAAAAGTAGTGACACAGGTTAACATGGCCATAAAAAAAGCAAACCAAGCACTCGGGTTTATTTCTAGAAGGATAGAATTGAAAAGTAGAAAATTTGCGCTAAAGTTGCATCAAACCTTGGTTAGATCACACTTGGAGTACTGTGTACAGTTCTGGTTGCCATATTATAAAAAGAATATAGAGGCATTGGAGAGGGTGCAAAAAAGATTTATAAAGATAATACCAAAACTGTGATGTTATACCTATTAGGAAAGGATGAACAGGGTCTCTTGAAAAAACAATTCCCTTCTCCCTCATATGCTTATCTAGCTTCCCCTTAAATGCATCTATACTATTCGCCTCAACTGCTCCCTGTGGTAGAAAGTTCCACATTCTCACCACTCTGGCTAAAGAAGTTTCTTCTGAATTCCCTATTTGACTTCTTGGTCACTATCTTGTATTGTTGGCTTCTAGTTTTACTCTTCTCCACAAGTGGAAACACTCTCTCTGTGTCTACTCTATTAAAATTTTAATGACCTCTTCTTGGGTCACCCCTCAGCATGAGGGAGACAGGGGACGGAACGAGGGAGACAGGGGACGGAACGAGGGAGACAGGGGACGGAACGAGGGAGACAGGTGAAGGAACGAGGGAGACAGGGGACGGAGCGAGAGAGACAGGGGACGGAACGAGAGAGACAGGTGACGGAACGAGAGAGGCAGGTGACGGAACGAGAGAGGCAGGTGACGGAACGAGAGAGGCAGGGGACGGAACGAGGGAGACAGGTGACGGAACGAGAGAGACAGGGGACGGAACGAGGGAGACAGGGGACGGAACGAGGGAGACAGGGGACGGAACGAGGGAGACAGGGGACGGAACGAGGGAGACAGGGGACGGAACGAGGGAGACAGGGGACGGAACGAGGGAGACAGGGGACGGAGCGAGGGAGACGGGACGGAACGAGGGAGACAGGGGACGGAACGAGGGAGACAGGGGACGGAACGAGGGAGACAGGGGACGGAACGAGGGAGACAGGGGACGGAACGAGGGAGACAGGGGACGGAACGAGGGAGACAGGGGACGGAACGAGGGAGACAGGGGACGGAACGAGGGAGACAGGGGACGGAACGAGGGAGACAGGGGACGGAACGAGGGAGACAGGGGACGGAACGAGGGAGACAGGGGACGGAACGAGGGAGACAGGGGACGGAACGAGGGAGACAGGGGACGGAACGAGGGAGACAGGGGACGGAACGAGGGAGACAGGGGACGGAACGAGGGAGACAGGGGACGGAACGAGGGAGACAGGGGACGGAACGAGGGAGACAGGGGACGGAACGAGGGAGACAGGGGACGGAACGAGGGAGACAGGGGACGGAACGAGGGAGACAGGGGACGGAACGAGGGAGACAGGGGACGGAACGAGGGAGACAGGGGACGGAACGAGGGAGACAGGGGACGGAACGAGGGAGACAGGGGACGGAACGAGGGAGACAGGGGACGGAACGAGGGAGACAGGGGACGGAACGAGGGAGACAGGGGACGGAACGAGGGAGACAGGGGACGGAACGAGGGAGACAGGGGACGGAACGAGGGAGACAGGGGACGGAACGAGGGAGACAGGGGACGGAACGAGGGAGACAGGGGACGGAACGAGGGAGACAGGGGACGGAACGAGGGAGACAGGGGACGGAACGAGGGAGACAGGGGACGGAACGAGGGAGACAGGGGACGGAACGAGGGAGACAGGGGACGGAACGAGGGAGACAGGGGACGGAACGAGGGAGACAGGGGACGGAACGAGGGAGACAGGGGACGGAACGAGGGAGACAGGGGACGGAACGAGGGAGACAGGGGACGGAACGAGGGAGACAGGGGACGGAACGAGGGAGACAGGGGACGGAACGAGGGAGACAGGGGACGGAACGAGGGAGACAGGGGACGGAACGAGGGAGACAGGGGACGGAACGAGGGAGACAGGGGACGGAACGAGGGAGACAGGGGACGGAACGAGGGAGACAGGGGACGGAACGAGGGAGACAGGGGACGGAACGAGGGAGACAGGGGACGGAACGAGGGAGACAGGGGACGGAACGAGGGAGACAGGGGACGGAACGAGGGAGACAGGGGACGGAACGAGGGAGACGGGGACGGAACGAGGGAGACGGGGACGGAACGAGGGAGACGGGGACGGAACGAGGGAGACAGGGGACGGAACGAGGGAGACAGGGGACGGAACGAGGGAGACAGGGGACGGAACGAGGGAGACAGGGGACGGAACGAGGGAGACAGGGGACGGAACGAGGGAGACAGGGGACGGAACGAGGGAGACAGGGGACGGAACGAGGGAGACAGGGGACGGAACGAGGGAGACAGGGGACGGAACGAGGGAGACAGGGGACGGAACGAGGGAGACAGGGGACGGAACGAGGGAGACAGGGGACGGAACGAGGGAGACAGGGGACGGAACGAGGGAGACAGGGGACGGAACGAGGGAGACAGGGGACGGAACGAGGGAGACAGGGGACGGAACGAGGGAGACAGGGGACGGAACGAGGGAGACAGGGGACGGAACGAGGGAGACAGGGGACGGAACGAGGGAGACAGGGGACGGAACGAGGGAGACAGGGGACGGAACGAGGGAGACAGGGGACGGAACGAGGGAGACAGGGGACGGAACGAGGGAGACAGGGGACGGAACGAGGGAGACAGGGGACGGAACGAGGGAGACAGGGGACGGAACGAGGGAGACAGGGGACGGAACGAGGGAGACAGGGGACGGAACGAGGGAGACAGGGGACGGAACGAGGGAGACAGGGGACGGAACGAGGGAGACAGGGGACGGAACGAGGGAGACAGGGGACGGAACGAGGGAGACAGGGGACGGAACGAGGGAGACAGGGGACGGAACGAGGGAGACAGGGGACGGAACGAGGGAGACAGGGGACGGAACGAGGGAGACAGGGGACGGAACGAGGGAGACAGGGGACGGAACGAGGGAGACAGGGGACGGAACGAGGGAGACAGGGGACGGAGCGAGGGAGAGACAGGGGACGGAGCGAGAGAGAGACAGGGGACGGAGCGAGAGAGAAGCAGGGGACGGAGCGAGAGAGAGGCAGGGGACGGAGCGAGAGAGAGACAGGGGACGGAGCGAGAGAGAGGCAGGGGACGGAGCGAGAGAGAGGCAGGGGACGGAGCGAGAGAGAGGCAGGGGACGGAGCGAGAGAGAGGCAGGCGACGGAGCGAGAGAGAGGCAGGCGACGGAGCGAGAGAGAGGCAGGCGACGGAGCGAGAGAGAGGCAGGGGACGGAGCGAGAGAGAGGCAGGGGACGGAGCGAGAGAGAGGCAGGGGACGGAGCGAGAGAGAGGCAGGGGACGGAGCGAGAGAGAGGCAGGCGACGGAGCGAGAGAGAGGCAGGGGACGGAGCGAGAGAGAGGCAGGGGACGGAGCGAGAGAGAGGCAGGGGACGGAGCGAGAGAGAGGCAGGGGACGGAGCGAGAGAGAGGCAGGCGATGGAGCGAGAGAGACAGGGGACGGAGCGAGAGCGAGAGAGAGACAGGGGACGGAGCGAGAGAGAGGCAGGCGACGGAGCGAGAGAGAGACAGGGGATGGAGCGAGAGAGAGGCAGGGGACGGAGTGAGAGAGAGTCAGGCGACGGAGCGAGAGAGAGACAGGGGACGGAGCGAGAGAGAGACAGGGGACGGAGCGAGAGAGAGACAGGGGACGGAGCGAGAGAGAGACAGGGGACGGAGCGAGAGAGAGACAGGGGACGGAGCGAGAGAGAGACAGGGGACGGAGCGAGAGAGAGGCAGGGCACGGAGCGAGAGAGAGAGACAGGGGACGGAGCGAGAGAGAGGCAGGGGACGGAGCGAGAGAGAGGCAGGGGACGGAGTGAGAGAGAGACAGGGGACGGAGCTAGAGAGAGACAGGGGACGGAGCGAGAGAGAGACAGGGGACGGAGTGAGAGAGAGACAGGGGACGGAGCGAAGGAGAGACAGGGGACGGAGCGAGAGAGAGACAGGCGACGGAGAGAGAGAGAGACAGGCGACGGAGAGACAGGGGATGGAACGAGAGAGAGGCAGGGGACGGAGCGAGAGAGAGACAGGGGACGGAGCGACAGAGAAACGGGACGGAGCGAGAGAGAGACAGGGGACGGAGCGAGAGAGAGACAGGGGACGGAGCGAGAGAGAGACAGGGGACGGAGCGAGAGAGAGACAGGGGACGGAGCGAGAGAGAGACGGGATGGAGCGAGGGAGAGACAGGCGACGGAGAGACAGGGGACGGAGCGAGAGAGAGACAGGGGACGGAGCGAGGGAGAGACAGGGGACGGAGCGAAGGAGAGACAGGGGACGGAGCGAGGGAGGGACAGGCGACGGAGCGAGGGAGAGACAGGGGACGGAGCGAGGGAGACGGGACGGAGCGAGAGAGACGGGACGGAGCGAGGGAGAGACAGGGGACGGAGCGAAGGAGAGACAGGCGGAGGGAGGGAGAGACAGGCGGAGCGAGGGAGAGACAGGGGACGGAGCGAGAGAGACAGGGGACGGAACGAGGGAGACAGGTGACGGAACGAGGGAGACAGGTGACGGAACGAGAGAGACAGGGGACGGAACGAGAGAGACAGGGGACGGAACGAGGGAGACAGGTGACGGAGCGACGGAGACAGGTGACGGAACGAGGGAGACAGAGGACGGAACGAGAGAGACAGGTGACGGAACGAGAGAGACAGGGGACGGAACGAGGGAGACAGGGGACGGAACGAGGGAGACAGGGGACGGAACGAGGGAGACAGGGGACGGAACGAGGGAGACAGGGGACGGAACGAGGGAGACAGGGGACGGAACGAGGGAGACAGGGGACGGAACGAGGGAGACAGGGGACGGAACGAGGGAGACAGGGGACGGAACGAGGGAGACAGGGGACGGAACGAGGGAGACAGGGGACGGAACGAGGGAGACAGGGGACGGAACGAGGGAGACAGGGGACGGAACGAGGGAGACAGGGGACGGAACGAGGGAGACAGGGGACGGAACGAGGGAGACAGGGGACGGAACGAGGGAGACAGGGGACGGAACGAGGGAGACAGGGGACGGAACGAGGGAGACAGGGGACGGAACGAGGGAGACAGGGGACGGAACGAGGGAGACAGGGGACGGAACGAGGGAGACAGGGGACGGAACGAGGGAGACAGGGGACGGAACGAGGGAGACAGGGGACGGAACGAGGGAGACAGGGGACGGAACGAGGGAGACAGGGGACGGAACGAGGGAGACAGGGGACGGAACGAGGGAGACAGGGGACGGAACGAGGGAGACAGGGGACGGAACGAGGGAGACAGGGGACGGAACGAGGGAGACAGGGGACGGAACGAGGGAGACAGGGGACGGAACGAGGGAGACAGGGGACGGAACGAGGGAGACAGGGGACGGAACGAGGGAGACAGGGGACGGAACGAGATGACAGGGGACGGAACGAGGGAGACAGGGGACGGAACGAGAGATACAGGGGACGGAGCGAGGGAGAGACAGGGGACGGAGCGAGGGAGAGACAGGGGACGGTGCGAGAGAGAGGCAGGGGACGGAGCGAGAGAGAGGCAGGGGACGGAGCGAGAGAGAGGCAGGGGACGGAGCGAGAGACAGGCAGGGGACGGAGCGAGAGAGAGGCAGGGGACGGAGCGAGAGAGAGGCAGGGGACGGAGCGAGAGAGAGGCAGGCGACGGAGCGAGAGAGAGGCAGGCGACGGAGCGAGAGAGAGGCAGGGGACGGAGCGAGAGAGAGTCAGGCGACGGAGCGAGAGAGAGACAGGGGACGTAGCGAGAGAGAGACAGGGGACGGAGCGAGAGAGAGGCAGGGGACGGAGCGAGAGAGAGGTAGGGGACGGAGCGAGAGAGAGGCAGGGGACGGAGCGAGAGAGAGGCAGGGGACGGAGCGAGAGAGAGGCAGGGGACGGAGCGAGAGAGAGACAGGGGACGGAGCGAGAGAGAGACAGGGGACGGAGCGAGAGAGAGACAGGGGACGGAGCGAGAGAGAGAGACAGGGGACGGAGCGAGAGAGAGACAGGGGACGGAGCGAGAGAGAGACAGGGGACGGAGCGAGAGAGAGACAGGGGACGGAGCGAGAGAGAGACAGGGGACGGAGCGAGAGAGAGACAGGGGACGGAGCGAGAGAGAGACAGGGGACGGAGCGAGAGAGAGACAGGGGACGGAGCGAGAGAGAGACAGGGGACGGAGCGAGAGAGAGACAGGGGACGGAGCGAGAGAGAGACAGGGGACGGAGCGAGAGAGAGACAGGGGACGGAGTGAGAGAGAGACAGGGGACGGAGCGAAGGAGAGACAGGGGACGGAGCGAGAGAGAGACAGGCGACGGAGAGACAGGGGACGGAGCGAGAGAGAGACAGGGGACGGAGCGAGAGAGAGACAGGGGACGGAGCGAGAGAGAGGCAAGGGACGGAGCGAGAGAGAGACAGGGGACGGAGCGAGAGAGAGACAGGGGATGGAGCGAGGGAGAGACAGGTGACGGAGAGACAGGGGACGGAGCGAGAGAGTGGCAGGGGAGGGAGCGAGAGAGAGACAGGGGACGGAGCGAGGGAGAGACAGGGGACGGAGAGAAGGAGAGACAGGGGACGGAGCGAAGGAGAGACAGGGGATGGAGTTAGTGAGAGACAGGGGACGGAGCGAGGGAGAGACAGGGGACGGAGCAAGAGAGAGACAGGGGACGGAGCGAGAGAGAGACAGGGGACGGAGCGAGAGAGAGACAGGGGACGGAGCGAGAGAGAGACAGGGGACGGAGCGAGAGAGAGACAGGCGACGGAGTGAGGGAGAGACAGGGGATGGAGCGAGAGAGAGACAGGGGACGGAGCGAGAGAGAGGCAGGGGACGGAGCGAGAGAGAGGCAGGCGACGGAGAGACGGGACAGAGCGAGAGAGAGACAGGCGACGGTGAGACAGGGAATGGAGCGAGGGAGACAGGACGGAGCGAGAGAGAGACAGGGGACGGAGCGAGGGAGAGACAGGGGACGGAGCGAAGGAGAGACAGGGGACGGAGGGAGGGAGAGACAGGGGACGGAGCGAGAGAGAGACAGGGGACGGAGCGAGAGAGAGGCAGGGGACGGAGCGAGAGAGAGGCAGGGGACGGAGCGAGAGAGAGGCAGGGGACGGAGCGAGAGAGAGGCAGGGGACGGAGCGAGAGAGAGGCAGGGGACGGAGCGAGAGAGAGGCAGGGGACGGAGCGAGAGAGAGGCAGGGCCGGAGCGAGAGAGAGGCAGGAGACGGATCGAGAGACAGGGGACGGAGCGAGAGACAGGGGACGCAGCGAGAGAGAGACAGGCGACGGAGTGAGGGAGAGACAGGGGATGGAGCGAGAGAGAGACAGGGGACGGAGCGAGAGAGAGGCAGGGGACGGAGCGAGAGAGAGACAGGGGACAGAGCGAGAGAGAGACAGGCGACGGAGAGACAGGGGACAGAGCGAGAGAGAGACAGGCGACGGAGAGACAGGGGACGGAGCGAGGGAGACGGAACGGAGCGAGAGAGACAGGGACAGAGCGAGAGAGACAGGACCGAGGTAGATAGAGAGGGAGACAGGGACAGAGGGAGATCGAGAGAAAGAGACAGGGACATACATTACATTACATAGGATATACAGCACAGAAACAGGCCATTCGGCCCAACCAGTCCATGCCGGCGTTTATGCTCCACACTAGCCTCCTCCCGTCTTTCCTCATCAAAATCTATCAGCATAACCCTCTATTCCCTTTTCCCTCCAGCCTCCCTTTAAATGCATCTATACTATTCACTTCAACCACTCCCTGTGGTCGCGAGTTCCACATTCTCACTACTCTTTCGGTAAAGTAGTTTCTTCTGAATTCCCTCCTGGATTACTTCTTGACTATCTCATATTGATGGCTTCTGGTTATGCTCTTCCCCACAAGTGGAAACATTCTCTCTGTATCCACTCTATCAAAATTTTTCATAATTTTAAAGACCTCTATTAGGTCACGACTCAGCCTTTTTTCAAGAGAAGAGACCCAGCCTGTTCATCCTTTCCTGATATGTATACCCTCGCATTTCTGGTATCATCCTTGTTAATCTTCTCTGTACCCTCTCCAGTGCCTCTATATCCTTTTTATAATATGGTGACCAGAACTGTACGTAGTACGCCAAGTGTGGTCTAACCAAGGTTCGATACAGGTTTAGCATAACTTCCCTACTTTTCAATTATATACCTCTAGAAATAAACCCTAGTGCTTGGTTTGCTTTTTTTATGGCCTTGCTAACCTGTGTCGCAACCTTTAGTGATTTGTGTATTTGTACTACTAGATCCCTTTGTTCCTCCACCCCACCTAGACTCGCACCCTCCAAGTAATAAGTGACCTCCCTATTCTTCCTACCAAAATGTAATACCTCACATTTATCTGTGTTGAACTTCATTTGCCAATTATATGTCCATTCTGCAAGTTTATTAATGTCCTCCTGTAACTTGTTGCAGTCCTCCTCAGTATTGACTATCCCGCCAATTTGGTGTCATCCGCAAATTTAGAAATTGTGTTTTTGATTCCCAAGTCTAAATCGTTAATGTAAATTGTGAACAGCAGTGGTCCCAGCACTGATCCTTGTGGAACACCACTACCCACCTTCTGCCACTGTGAATAGCTACCCTTTACTCCTACTCTCTGCTTTCTGTCCTGAAGCCAGCCAGCAATCCATTCTGCTACTTGTCCCCTGACTCCGCATTCTCTGACCTTGTTCATCAGTCTATTATGGGGTACCTTATCGAAGGCCTTTTGAAAATCCAGATTAATTACATCGACTGCAATACCATTGTCCACTCTCTAAGTTATTCTTCAAAAAATTCAATAAGGTTGGTCAAGGACAGAGGAAGAGAGAGAGACAGGGACAGGGACAGACAGAGATAGAGAAACAGAGGGAGAGGGACAGCGAGCGAGAGACAGGGACAGAGAAAGAGAGCGAGACAGGGACAGAGAGAGAGAGAGACAGGGACTGGGACAGATAGAGAGGGACAGGGATAGAGAGAGAGACAAGGACAGAGCGAGAGAGAGACAGGGACAGAGGGAGATAGAGAGAGAAACAGAGGGAGAGAGGGACTGAGAGAGACAGCGAAACGAGAGAGAGAAGGGTGAGAGTCCAGGCGCATGTAGTCTGTACTCGGGGACTGAGCAGCGGCCGCACATTGAAACAACACAGGTGGAGGCGCAGCACACGTACAATGGCCGCTGGAAGGAGGCTAAAGCAAACAATTTTTAGGCCCGCGGTGAAATTTTTTTTTTAATTCTGAAAATTGTTTAAAACTAGAAAAAATACAGGAAAGTGATGTTGAATGTCAAGCGGTAAGTTCCAGTTAAATTTTTGCCAGGTGTTGTCCCCTTTTTGAAAGCGTTTATCAGGGTTATTTAAATCATGTTATGAGAGAGGGGGAAAAGTTTGTGCCCTCGTTTGTACCTAAGAGTCTGTGAGAGACGGAGGGAATGGCAGCAGAAAAAGAGGAAACAACTTCTCCAAAATTGATCCCAACTCATCGCCAAGGCTGGGGATAGATAACCTCACCACCTTCTTAGGAAGTTTAACCACTTTATTCACTTTCTTATTTGAGCTCCATTTGGAATTAGAATATATTTTATTATTTTTTGTTGTATGTTTAATGACAGCGTTGAGGAGGGAAAGAAAAACTTGGAGCAACTTCTTCTGTCAAAGCTGCAATGAGACTTGAAAGACGCCACAAAGCGCTTTAAAGCCAATGAAGTACTTTTGAAGTTTAGTCACTGTTGTAATGTAGGAAACGTGGCATCCAATTTGTGCACAGCAAACTCCTGTAAACGGCAATGTGATAATGAACAGACAATCTGGGTTTTTTTTGTGATGTTGATTGAGGGATAAATATTGACCAGGACACCGGGGATAACTCCCCTGCTCTTCTTCAAAATAGTGCCATGGGAATTTTACGTCCACCTGAGAGAGCAGAAAGGCCCTGGTTTAATGTCTCATCCGAAAGATGCACCTCTGACAGTGCAGCATTCCTTCAGTATTGCACTGGAGTGTCAGCCTAGATTTATGTGCTCAAGTCTCGGGAGTGGGGCGTGACCCTACAACCTTCTATTAAATGAGTACTTTGCATTGGTCTTCACAAAGAAAATGGATGAGGTGAATGTTACACTAAGAGGAGGGAAGTTATGGACAGAATAATAATAGAGAAGACATACTAAACAGATTAGCATTACTGAAAGTTGGTAAGTCACCTGGTCCAGATGGAATGTATCCTGAGTTGCTGAAAGAAGCAATGATAGAAATAGCAGGGGCATTGGTCACAATCTTTCAATCCTCATTGGCTACAAGAGTAGTGCCAGAGGACTGGAGGGTTGTTAATGTTATACCACTGTTCAAGAAAGGGGAGAGGGAGAAACCAGGTTACTATAGGCCAGTCAGCCTTACATCCATGGTGGGTAAGTTTTTGGAAAACATTATCATGGACAAAATAAACTTTTGTTTGGAAAGGCATAGGTTAATCAAGGAGAGCCAGTATGGATTTGCTAAAGGTAAATCGTGTCTGACAAACTTGATTGAATTCTTTGATGAGGTAACAGAGAAGGTTGATCAAGGAAGTACAGCAGATGTTGTATATATGGACATTTGGAAGGCATTCAAGAAAGTGCCACACAGGAGGCTTATTAAGAATATGGAAGCCCATGGAATTAAGGGGAAAGTGGCAGTATGGATACAAAATTACCTGAATGACAGGAAGCAAATGGTGGTGGTGGATGGATGTTTTTCAGACTGGGAGGTGGTTTGCAGTGGTGTTCCCCAAGGGTCAGTTTTGGGTCCATTACTTTTGCAATTTTTATAAACGATCTAGACTCGGGTGCAGGGAGCAGCATTATAAAGTTTGCAGACGATACAAAGCTTGGCAAAGTAGTAGATCATGATGAGGATAGTTATAGGCATCTGGATGACATAGACAGGATGATGAAATGGGATGAAGCATGGCAGATGGAGTTCAATGTAGAGAAGTGTGAAGTGATGCACTTTGGGAGGACTAATATGGAAAGACAATGGGCTGGATATTCCGATCCCGACGGGTGGGTACGCGCTGTGTACCCACCCGTAGGGACATCGGAAATGCGGGTTTCAGGCATGCACTGCGCATGCGCTTGAAACCGGCATTTCCGATCTGTCAAGAAAGCACTTGACAGATTCTCCGGCTGCCCTGGAGAAGGGCCTCTGCGGGCGGATAGTTCCGCTTTTTGGAGACCCTCCGCCCGCAGAAAACCCTTACAATTCTTGCGCCTGGTAAAAGCAGGCGTAAGGCCTGCTTTTACCAGGATAAGAGTTGAAAAAAGTTTTTAAAAACATTTTTTTCCACTGATTTATCATTTAAAAATACTTTTAAAAAAAGGTAAGTTTATTTTTAGGCCCGTAAAAAACTTTAATTATTTTTTTGAAAAATTTAAAGTTTTGTTTAAAATAGTTAATTTATTGGGCCAAAAATTCGGCCCTTCCCGGGTGAGTACACAGTGCGTACTCACCCGTAATGGGTCCCGAAGTGCCGGTTTCCTGCATGCACTGCGCATGCGCGGGAAACCGGAACTTCCGGTATGGTGAAGGGGGCGGTTCCTAGGTGAACCGCGTGCGCTGTAGAGGCTGCGCGCACGCAGCAAACTTAGATTTTTTTTCAGGTTTCTACGCGAGGGTAAGTAGTGAAGAAACTACGCCATTAAAAATGCCATTGACACGTTGGACCCCCTGGGACACATCTCATTGTCTTGGCTGTGCTCTTTGTTGTAGGGAATAATGTGAATAGATTTTGTCTGGGTTTAAATTGTGAATTCTGGGAGATTCTCTCATTGCTAACTTACCTGACGAAGGAGCGAACTGCTTCGAAAGCTTGTAAAATTAAATAAATCTGTTGGACTATAACCTGCTGTTGTGCGACTTCTCATTTTTGTCCACCCCAGTCCAACGCCGGCATCTCCACATCATGACCTCTATTGACACCGCAAACTGCCGGCTCAAAGTGGAGAGAATCGCCAAGAAGATCGCGCATATTGACACAGACATCAAGTACCTGCAGAGATGCAAGAAAGCAGACAAGATTCCGAAAGGACTACAGATCACGAACCCACTCAAGTCGACATACAACACAGACTACGCTGAGAGACTTTGCCGTCGTACCTCTCGCACACTCCTCAACCATCTCGTACACCAGCTCTACAGCAGACGTCGCAACCTCGAAACCAAGATAGAGTCCATGCTCTCAGCCTGTGCTCAGGACACAGCAGACCAGCTACGAGACACCGCCAAACAGACGAGGCAACGGAACTACGCTGCCTACATGCGCATCAAGAACAGGAAGCTTGAGAAACTCGGCGTAACCACCAGCTACAACCAAGCCTCCCCCGGTACCACGGTTGCAACCACAGGGAAGTCCATCGTCAACCTGTCGGACCACACCCTTCAACCAGACGAAATCGAAGTTCTCGCCCTAGGGCTCAAGTTCTGCCCCACCACCAAAATGGACCCCATCGGTCTCGCGGCGGACACAGAGGAATTCATCAGGAGAATGAGGATCCGGGAATACTACCACAAATCCCAAGATGTCAGCAACATTCCTAATGGGACAATCAATGATCCGGAACAGCAGACAGAGGGAACCGCAGTGCTACAACCGAGGAAGAAAGAGTCAAATTGGACCCCTCCGGAGGGTCGCAACCCTAAGCTTGACATGTATGCTCAAGCTGTCAGGAAATGCATCAACGCCAGATTCATCAGCCGTACTCACAAGACAGTCCAGAATGTCACCCGAGCACAACGCAACGCCATCCACGCACTCAAGACCAACCGCAACATCGTCATCAAACCAGCGGACAAAGGAGGAGCCATCGTCATACAGAACAGAACGGACTATTGCAAAGAAGCATACCGACAACTGGACAACCAGGAACACTACAGACAGCTACCCGCAGATCCGACCAAAGAACACACCCGCCAACTCAATAGACTGATCAAGACCTTCGATCCAGACCTTCAAAGCATCCTACGCGCTCTCATCCCACGTACTCCCCGCGTAGGAGACTTTTACTGCCTCCCAAAGATACACAAAGCCAACACACCCGGACGTCCTATCGTATCAGGCAACGGAACCCTGTGTGAGAACCTCTCTGGGTACGTCGAGGGCATCCTGAAACCCATCGTACAGGGAACCCCCAGCTTCTGTCGCGACACTACAGACTTCTTGCAGAAACTCAGCACCCATGGACCAGTTGAACCAGGAACACTCCTCGTCACAATGGACGTATCGGCACTCTACACCAATATCCCCCACAATGACGGCATCGCTGCGACAGCCTCAGTACTCAACACCAACAACAGCCAATCTCCGGACGCCATCTTACAACTCATCCGCTTCATCCTTGACCACAATGTCTTCACCTTCGACAACCATTTTTTCACCCAAACACACGGAACAGCCATGGGGACCAAATTCGCACCCCAATACGCCAACATCTTCATGCACAAGTTCGAGCAAGACTTCTTCGCTGCACAGGACCTCCAACCAACGCTGTTCACCAGATACATCGACGACATCTTCTTCCTTTGGACCCACGGCGAAGGATCACTGAAAGGACTACACGATAGCATCAACAGGTTCCATCCCACCATCAAACTCACCATGGACTACTCCTCAGAATCGGTTTCATTCTTGGACACACGAATCTCCATCAAAGACGGACGCCTCAGCACTTCACTCTACCGCAAGCCCACGGACAACCTCACGATGCTCCACTTCTCCAGCTTCCACCCTAACCACGTTAAAGAAGCCATCCCCTATGGACAAGCCCTGCGAATACACAGGATCTGCTCAGACGAGGAGGAACGCGATGGACACCTACGGACACTGAAAGACGCCCTCGTAAGAACGGGATATGACGCTCGACTCGTCGATCGACAGTTCCGACGGGCCACAGCGAAAAACCGCATAGACCTCCTCAGAAGACGAACACGGGACACAACCAACAGAGTACCCTACGTCGTCCAGTACTTCCCCGGAGCGGAAAAACTACGCCATGTTCTTCGCAGCCTTCAACATGTCATCGATGACGACGAACACCTTGCTAAGGCCATCCCCACGCCTCCACTACTCGCCTTCAAGCAGCCGCCTAACCTCAAAAGTACCATCTTTCGCAGCAGATTACCCATCTTTCAGGAGAACAGCAACCACGACACCACACAACCCTGCCACGGCAACCTCTGCAAGACATGCCAAATCATGGACACAGATACCATCATCACACGTGAGGACACTACCCACCAGGTACACGGTACATACTCATGTGACTCGGCCAACGTTGTCTACCTGATACGTTGCAGTAAAGGATGCTCCAGAGCATGGTACATCGGCGAGACCATGCAGACACTGAGACAACGTATGAACGGACACCGCGCAACAATCGCCAGGCAGGAGGGTTGCCTCCCAGTCGGGGAACACTTCAGCAGCCAGGGGCATTCAGCCTCGGATCTGCGGGTAAGCGTTCTCCAAGGCGGCCTTCGAGATACACGACAGCGCAAAATCATAGAGCAGAAACTGATAGCCAAGTTCCACACTCATGAGGATGGCCTCAATCGCGATATCGGGTTCATGTCACGATACAGAACGTGACTTGACATCATGGCCGGTCTTCCCAGGTGTTTTTTTTAAAAAAAGACTAACACAAGAACACAAATTGACAGGATATGCAGCCAGCAGGTGGTTTGACACGTTGGACCCCCTGGGACACATCTCATTGTCTTGGCTGTGCTCTTTGTTGTAGGGAATAATGTGAATAGATTTTGTCTGGGTTTAAATTGTGAATTCTGGGAGATTCTCTCATTGCTAACTTACCTGACGAAGGAGCGAACTGCTTCGAAAGCTTGTAAAATTAAATAAATCTGTTGGACTATAACCTGGTGTTGTGCGACTTCTCATTAAAAAGGAGGCGCAGGACCCGTTTTCAACAAGGTAAGTGGTTAATTAAGTATAATTTAAAAAATTTTCAACAGGTTTATCTTTTCAGATACTTTAAATAAAGGTAAGTTTATTTTTATTACCTTTAAAAAGTATTTCAATTTTTTCAAAAATTTTAATTTTTGTTTAAAGTGGTTAATTTATTTAACTATCGTTATTTTATAAATGTGCTGGGTTTTAAAAAAAATTTATTTTAAGTTTAGCTGTTCTTTTGGGGCCGATTTCAATTCACAGATTTGACAGGTCTCCTGTCAAATTTATGAATGAAAGATGGTCTGCTGCCATTGGCTCTCCATGGTCCACGTGATCCCAGGGGACGCATCGCACTAACTACGCCCCTGGGACACGCAAGCACTGCGCGCCGGCTCTTGGAGCAGGACCAGGAGCTGAAGTTCCCGTGGGCCCAAAACACAACGGCAGGCGCGGTAGGTAAGTGCGCGCGTGATCCTTACCCTTGCGGCAAGCCGGAGAGGCGAATTTCTGGGCCATTGTTTTCAAGGGGAGACTGGATAGGCACTTGAGGGAAATAAACTTGCAGGGCTACGGGGATAGAGTGGGAGAATGGGACTGACTGGATTGCTCTTCAGAGAGCCGGCATGGACTCGATGGGCCGAATAGCTTCCTTCTGTGCCGTTATGACTCTATTCCTCTATTTATAAACCCACGTAACCCATATGATTTTAACCACCTTATCAACTTCCCATGCCACCTTTAAGGATGTGTGTATATGGAGACCAAGGTCTCTGCTCATCTACACTTTTCAAAATTGTGCCTTTTTAAAAGCGTAGGTTCTTCAATACTTACCCTCCCGTAGAAACCTGAAAAAAAAACTACGTTTGCTGCGTGCGCGCAGCCTCTACCGCGCACGCGGTTCACCTAGGAACCGCCCCCTTCACCAGACCGGAAGTTCCGGTTTCCCGCGCATGCGCAGTGCATGCAGGAAACCGACACTTCGGGACGCCTTACGGGAAGGGCCGAATTTTTGGCCCATTGAGTGTCTCCGCTTCCACCACTTCCGTCGGCAGCGAATTCCAGGTCATCACCACTCGCTGCGTAAAAAAGTTTTTCCTCACATCCCCCCTGTATCTCTTGCCCAAAACCTTAAATGTGTCCCCTAGTCCTTGTACCATCAACTAGTGGGAACAGCCTTTCCCCGTCTAGCCTATCCGAACCCATCATAATCTTATAGACCTCTATCAAATCACCCCTCAACCTCCTTTGCTCTAATGAAAACAAATCCAGCTTCTCCAACATGTCCTTGTAACTAAGATCCCCCATCCCCAGAACCATTCTGGTAAATCTCCTCTGCACCCTCTCAAGAGCCTTCACATCCTTCCTAAAGTGTGGTGACCAGAACTGGACGCAATACTCCAGTTGTGGCCTAACCAGCGCTTTATAAAGGTTCAGCATAACTTCTCTACTTTTGTACTCAATACCTCTATTTATGAAGCCCAAGATCCCATATGCTTTGTTAACCACTCTCTCAATATGTCCTGCCACCTCTGTCCCTGCACACTCTTCAAAACTGTGCCATTAAGTGTATATTGCCTCTCCCTGTTCCTTCTGCCAAAATGCATCACCTCACACTTCTCTGTATTAAATTCCATCTGTCACTTGTCTGCCCATTCTGCTAGCCTTTCTATGTTCTGTTGCAGTCGATTGATATCATCATCACTGTTTGCCACACACCCAAGTTTGGTGTCATCGGCAAATTTAGAAATTCTACACTGTATTCCAATTTCCAGGTCATTTATATATATGAAAAAAAGCAGTGGCCCCAGCACTGACCCTTGGGGAACACCACTGTCTACCATCCTCCAGTCTGAAAAACAGCCATTTACCACAGCTCACTGTTTTCTGTCCTTAAGCCAATTCCTTATCCAAGCTGCCACTGACCCACCTATTCCATGAGCCTCAATTTTGTTAACCAGTCTTCTATGTGGTACTTTGTCAAATGCCTTCCGAAAATCCATGTTTCAGAATATCAAAGAGATATAAGCAGACCAGGACGGGCTTTTCTAATGTTAAATTTCTGTGAAGGGGCCATGCACCCAACAAAAATTAGGGGAACATTGGATGTGGGGCTAAGCGCAACTGCTCTTTCAAAGAGCCAGCACAGGCATACTGGGCCGAATGGCCTCCTTCTCTGCTGTAAGTTTCTACGACTCTATGACTCAGAGGCGAGAGTACTCCTAACTGAGCCACGCCTGTCACTAAAATGGGCCGAATTGCATTCCCTATCCATAATTATCTTGTAATTCTCTACCCTATCTGTTTCAACTACAAAATTACTTCGACCACAAATCCAGCCGTCGCCATCTGAATACTGCGCGTGCGTAGTCACGCCTGCCAGCAGGCCTCTGACGCATTTGATTCAGTTCCGGCACGGCTGCCCGCTGAGTCCAGTGCGCAGGCGGTGACGAGCAGCAAGATGGAGAATGTGACTGGAAAACAAGTGCAGAAAAGGTAAAAGGAGAAGGTGGTTCCGCTCTCAATTGCGACACAAGTATGCTGATTGAACGAAAAACGGTTTCAAGGATGGTGGGGATTCTACAGTATCGCTGTGTTTAGATTTTATTTTAGAAAAAAGGAAACAATTGGCACTGGTTCGCGGGGGGAGGAGGTGTAAATCATTGAGGGATTTTTAATATAGCTGAACCAGGAGGGACCGAGGATCAGGCCGATTTGAGGCAGCCGTCGGTAGGGAAAGAGACCTGTCAGCGAGAAACTGTAGCAATAGGAACGCCCCAGAACCGCTAATCTGAACGTGGAGTAGGTTGTTTGGGCCTCTATGTACTTAGAAAAGAAAGAACTTGAATTTGTGTCAAACCTTTCACGTCCCCAGGAAACCAGCGCTTCACAGGCAATTAAATACTAATTAAGTAGTCACTGCTGTTTTGTAGGCACATGCAGCCGTCCGTGTGCAGACAGCAAATTCCCATAAACAACATTGAGATATTCGCCCGGATTTTGGGGTGGTAATGATGGTGAACTGTCAGCGTTTGGCGTCATCCCTCTGAAACTTCAGGATTTAGTGCATGCGCATCTAAACGTGGAAATCCTGCAGTTGCGGCCAGTCAGTCATTCACTGCTCCGCCACAAACTGCACTGTGGAACTCCCCATAGCTGGAAATCAGTGAAATCAGTTGAACTGCCAAAAATTTAAGCTTTTCTGATCTAATTCTGCTGTTAAACACCCCATTAAAAGTTAAGCCTTGTTGGAATAGGTGTAACTGGGGTTTTAATGGTGTATTGACTTGCTGTGGTTCTGCAAAACTAATTTTGTATTTGTGGAATGTCAAATTTCTTATGGTAGAAAATAACTAGATTTTTACAATAATAAACATTTTGTTAAAGTTTGTTTATGATTTTCAGCTTCTACCTTAACCCCATATGTATGTCAGAATCTTTATTTTGCTCTCTAAAATTTTTAAACTGAATTGAATCAGTGCTTTTTATTATAAATAGAAACAGAAAATGCTGGAGATACTCAGTAGGTCAGGCAGCATCTGTGAAGAGAGAAACAGAGTTAACGTTTCAGGTCGATGACCTTCTGTCAGAACTGGAAAAAAGCAGGAAATGGAACAGATTTTTAAGCAAGTGCAGGGGCTGGGTAAGGGGGGAGGGGATGAAAGAACAAAAGGGAAGGTCTGTGATAGGATAGAAGGCAGGAGAGGTTAAGAGATATTCAAGGCAATAGGAGATGGTAATGGGACAGGTTCTGCGTGTAGAGCCGGAAGATGTAGGTGAGGTTTTAAATGAATATTTTGCATCTGTGTTCACTATGGAGAAGGGTGATGTAGGCATAGAAATCAGGCAGGGGGATTGTGATATACTTGAACAAATTAGTATTGAGAGGGAGGAGGTTTTAGCGGGCTTAAAAGTGGATAAATCCCCAGGACCTGACTGGATGTATCCTAGGCTGCTGTGTGAGGCAAGGGAGGAGATTGCAGGGGCTCTGACACAAATTTTCAGAACCTCTCTGGCCACAGGGGAGGTGCCAGAGGACTGGAGAACAGCTAATGTAGTACTATTGTTCAAGAAGGGGAGGAGGGATAAACCAGGGAATTACAGGCCAGTGAGCCTAACATCAGTGGTAGGGAAATTATTGGAAACAATTCTGAGGGACAGAATTAGTCTCCACTTGGAGAGTCAGGGATAGTCAGCATAGCTTTGTCAGGGGGAGATCATGTCTGACCAATTTGATTGAATTTTTCGAGGGGGTGACAAGGTGTGTGGATGAGGGTAGTGCAGTTGATGTGGTCTACATGGACTTCAGTAAGGCTTTTGACAAAGTCCCGCATGGGAGACTGGTCAAGAAGATAAGAGCCCATGGGATCAGGGCAATTTGGCACATTGGATCCAAAATTGGCTTAGTGGCAGGAGGCAGAGGGTGATAGTCGAAGGTTGTTTTTGTGATTGGAAGCCTGTGTCGAGTGGTGTACCGCAGGGATCGGTGCTGGGTCCTTTGCTGTTTGCAGTGTACATTAATGATTTAGATATGAATGTAGGAGGTATGATCAGTAAGTTCGCAGATGACACGAAAATTGGTGGGGTGGTAAATAGCGAGGAGGGAAGCCTCAGGCTACAGGACGATATAGACGGGATGGTTAGATGGGCAGAACAGTGGCAAATGGAATTTAACCCTGAAAAGTGTGAGGTGATGCATTTTGGGAGGACTAACAAGGCAAGGGAATACACAATGAATGGTAGGACCCTCGGAAGGTCAGAGGGACCTTGGTGTGCATGTACATAGATCCCTGAAGGCAGCAGGACCGGTAGATAAGGTGGCTAAAAAAGCATATGGGATACTTGCCTTCATTAGCCGAGGCATAGAATATAAGAGCAGGGAGGTTATGATGGAGTTGTACAAAACGCTAGTTAGGCCACAGCTGGAATACTGTGTGCAGTTCTGGTCGCCACTACAGGAGGGATGTGATTGCATTGGAGAGGGTGCAGAGGAGATTCACCAGGATGTTACCTGGGCTGGAGCGCTTCAGCTATGAAGAGAGGCTGGGGTTGTTTCCCTAAGAGCAGAGAAGGCTGAGGGGGGACCTGATTGAGGTGTGCAAAATTATGAGGGGCATAGATAGGGTAGATAGAAAGGAACTTTTCCCCTTAGAAGAGGGGTCAATAACCAGGGGGCATAGTTTCAAGGTAAGGGGCAGGAGGTTTAGAGGGGATTTCAGGAAAAACTTTTTCACCCAGAGGTTGGTTGGAATCTGGAACTCACTGCCTGAAAGGGTGGTAGAGGCAGGAACTCTCAACATTCAAGAAGCATTTGGATGAGCACTTGAAACGCCATAGCATACAAGGCTACGGACCAAGTGCTGGAAAATGGGATTAGAATAGACAGGGCTTGATGGCCAGCGCGGACACGATGGGCCGAAGGGCCTCTTTCTGTGCTGTATAACTCTATGACTCTCTGTTAAGAAACAAAGGATGGCTCGAGATGAAGTGTGAATTGCGCTGGCAGAATGAAAGACAGCTGCCATGTGGGAGAGAAGAAAAAAAGACAGACAAAAAGTGTGGATAAAAAATATATATATGATGGGGGCCAAGGTTATGATCTGAAATTGTTGCATTCTTTGTTGAGTCCAGAAGGCTGTAAAGTGCCTAATCGAAAGATGAGGTGCTGTTCCTCGCGCTTACGCTGAGCTTCTGTGGAACAATGCAAGAGGCCGAGGACGGTGAGGTCTGAGTGGGAGTGGAGCGGAGAATTAAAGTGACAGGCGACCGGAAGCTCGGGGTCCCCCTTACGGACTGAACGGAGGTGTTCCGCAAAGCGGTCACCGAATCTGCGTTTGGTCTCCCCAATGTAGAGTAGACCGCATCGTGAGCAGCGAGTACAGTATACTAAATTGCAAGAAGTACAAGTAAATCGCTGTTTCACTTGGAAGGGGTGTTTGGGGCCCTGGACAGTGGGAAGATATAAGGGCATGTGTTGCATCTCCTGCGCTTGCACGGGAAGGTGCCGGGCGAAGGGGAAGGGGTGTTAGTGGTGATAGAAGAGTGGACTAGGGTGTCGCGGAGGGAGAGGTCCCTTCGGAATGCTGAAAGGGGAGGTGAGGGGAAGATGTGTTTGGTGGTGGGATCACGCTGGAGGTGGCGGAAATGGCGGAGGATGATCCGTTGAATGTGGAGGCTGGTGGGGTGAAAGGTGAGGACAAGGGGAACTCTATCATGGTTCCGGGAGGGAGGGGCAGGGGTGAGGGCAGATGTGCGGGCGATAGAACGGACACGGTCGAGGGCCGTGTCGACCACGGTAGAGGGGAATCCTCGGTTGAGGAAAAAGGAAGACATGTCGGAAGCACTGGTATGGAAGGTGGCATCGTCGGAGAAGGAGAAACTGGGAGAATGGAATAGAGTCCTTACAGGAAGCGGGGTGGGAGGAAGTGTAGTCCAGGTAGCTGTGGGAGTCAGTGTGCTTGTAGTGAATGTTTGTCAATAACCTATCCCCAGAGATGGAGACAGAAGTCGAGCAAGGGAAGGGAAGAGTCGGAGATGGACCATGTGAAGGTGAGGGAAGGGTGGCAATTGGAAGCAAAGTGAATGAAATGATCTAGTTCAAGGCGAGTGCTTTTTATTGACCGCTTTGCTGTCTGAGAATTTGTCCGTGTTATTTGCTGCTTAGACAGCTTGACTTCACTGCTGCAATTTGACAGCGCTACAATCAATTTAAAATCATAGAATCATAGAAAGTTACAGCACGAAGGAGGCCAATTCGGCCCATTGTGTCCGCCCCGGCCCAACAAAGAGCTATCCAGCCTAATCCCACTTCCCAGCTCTTGGTCCGTAGCCCTGCAGGTTAGAGCATCCCAAGTACATTTCCAAGTACTTTTTAAATGTGATGATGTGGAGATGCCGGCGTTGGACTGGGGTGGACAAAAATGAGAAGTCGCACAACACCAGGTTATAGTCCAACAGATTTATTTAATTTTACAAGCTTTCGGAGCGGTTCGCTCCTTCCTCAGGTAGGGTAGCAGTGAGAGAATCTCCCAGAATTCACAATATAAACACAGACAAAATCTATTCAAATCTTTCCCTACATCAAAGACACACTAAGAGCACAGCCAAGACAATGAGATGTGTCCCAGTGGGTCCAACGTGTCAAAACACCTGCTGGCTGCATATCCTGTCAATTTGTGTTGGTTCTTGTGTTAGTCTTTTTAAAAAAAAAACACCTGGAAAGACCGGCCATGATGTCAAGTCACGTTCTGTATCGTGACATGAACCCGATATCGCGATTGAGGCCATCCTCATGAGTGCGGAACTTGGCTATCAGTTTCTGCTCTATGATTTTGCGCTGTCGTGTATCCCGAAGGCCGCCTTGGAGAACGCTTACCCACAGATCCGAGGCTGAATGCCCCTGGCTGCTGAAGTGTTCCCCGACTGGGAGGCAACCCTCCTGCCTGGCGATTGTTGCGCGGTGTCCGTTCATACGTTGTCTCAGTGTCTGCATGGTCTCGCCGATGTACCATGCTCTGGAGCATCCTTTACTGCAACGTATCAGGTAGACAACGTTGGCCGAGTCACATGAGTATGTACCGTGTACCTGGTGGGTAGTGTCCTCACGTGTGATGATGGTATCTGTGTCCATGATTTGGCATGTCTTGCAGAGGTTGCCGTGGCAGGGTTGTGTGGTGTCGTGGTTGCTGTTCTCCTGAAAGATGGGTAATCTGCTGCGAACGATGGTACTTTTGAGGTTAGGCGGCTGCTTGAAGGCGAGTAGTGGAGGCGTGGGGATGGCCTTAGCAAGGTGTTCGTCGTCATCGATGACATGTTGAAGGCTGCGAAGAACATGGCGTAGTTTTTCCGCTCCGGCGACTTCTCATTTTTGTCCACCCCAGTCCAACGCCGGCATCTCCACATCATATGCTTCCGCATTAGTGAGAACTAATTTTGTCCTTAACATTGTTCTCTTGTAGTTTTCCGAACACTGACATTAGACTGATTGGCCTGTAGTTACCAGGTTTATCCCTCTCCCCTTTTTTGAACAGTGGTGTAGCATTTGCAATCCTCCAGTCCTCTGGCACCATTCCCATATCAAAGGAGCATTGAAAGATTGTGGTCAGAGCTTCTGCTATTTTGACACTAACTTCCCTCAGCAACCTAGAATGTATCCCATCTGGACTGGGTGAATTGTTAACTGAGTGATGCCAACCTATTTAGCACCTCCTTTCTATCTACTATCTCTACTTTCCCCTCCTTACTGTGAAATTAACTTCATCCTCTTTTGTGAAGACAGATGCAAAGTATTCAGTCAGTACCGTAGTCATGCCCTCTGCCTCCACAAAATGATTTACTTTTTTGTCCCTAATCAGCCCCACCATTCCTTTTAACTGTTCTTTTAATTTTTATATGTTTATAAAAGACTTTTGGGTTCCCATTTATGTTACCTGCTAATCTTTTCTCATACTCTCTTGCCCTTCCTTTCCTTTTTCAATTTCCCCCTGCACTCTCTCTATGTTGGCTGGTTTTCGACTGTAACACGGTGGCATAGTGGTTAGCACTGGTGCCTCACAGCGCCAGAGACCCGGGTTCGAATCTGACCTCGGGTGACTGTCTGTGTGGAGTTTGCACATTCTCCCCGTGTCTGCGTGGGTTTCCTCCGGGTGCTCCGGTTTCCTCCCACAGTCCAAAAATGTGTGGGTTAGGTTGATT
This sequence comes from Squalus acanthias, assembly GCA_030390025.1. Lineage (NCBI taxonomy): Eukaryota > Metazoa > Chordata > Chondrichthyes > Squaliformes > Squalidae > Squalus > Squalus acanthias. The sequence goes on from CM059426.1 coordinate 171,145,675, forward strand.
TGGCTATGATAAATTGACCCTTAGTGTTAGGGGGGATTAAATATGTGGGGTTATGGGGACAGGATGGGATATGTTAGGGGGAATTAAATACATGGGGTTACGGGGGTAGGGTGGGATATGAGTACTGTGGGGATTAAAGCAGGGACAGGGTACTGGATTTGGATGATCAGCCATGATCGTATTGAATGGCGGAGCAGGCTCGACGGGCCGAATGGCCTACTCCTGCTCCTAGATTCTATGTTTCTATGTTTCTATGTTTCTATGTTTCTATGTATTCTGTACCTAACATTTGCCATAAACTTCCTTTTTCTGTTTTATTTTAACCTCTATTTCCTTTGTCATCCAGGGAGCTCTAGCTTTGGTCTTTCCTCCTTCTGGGGATATGCTTTGTGTGTACCTGAACAATCTCCACTTTGAGGGCCTGCCATTGTTCATTTACTGTTCTCCTGCCAATCTTTGATTCTAGTACACCTGTGCCAGATCACTTCTGAAATTGGCTCTCTTCCAGGGGTATTTTCATTGTTGATTTTTCTTTGTGCCTTTCCATACTTTAAACCAAATTATGATCATTAGCTAACGTAATACCGATATTTAAGAAGGGGGATAGAACATGTCCAGGAAATTATAGACCAGTCAGCTTAACATCGTTGGTAGGAAAAATAATGGAATCCCTACTAAAGGAGAAAATAGAAGAACATCTAGAAACCAAAAATACAATAATGAGTAGTCAACATGGATTTCAAAAGGGAAAGTCTTGATTGACCAACCTTATTGAATTTTTTGAAGAGGTAACAGAGAGAGTAGACAATGGCAATGCAGTAGATGTAATTTATCTGGATTTTCAAGAGGCCTTCGATAAGGTACCCCATAATAGACTGATGAACAAGGTCAGAGAATGTGGAGTCAGGGGACAAGAGCAGAATGGATTGCTGGCTGGCTTCAAGACAGAAAGCAGAATAGGAGTAAAGGGTAGCTATTAACAGTGGGTAATAGTGTTCCACAAGGATCAGTGCTGGGACCACTGTTGTTCACAATTTATATTAACGATTTAGACTTAGGATTCAAAAACACAATTTCTAAATTTGCAGATGACACCAAATTGGGGCGGGATAGTCAATACTGAGGAGGACTGCAACAAGTTACAGGAGGACATTAATAAACTTGCAGAATGGGCATATAATTGGCAAATGAAGTTCAACACCGATAAATGTGAGGTATTACATTTTGGTAGGAAGAATAGGGAGGTCACTTATCACTTGGAGGTGCGAGTCTAGGTGGGGTAGAGGAACAAAGGGATCTAGGAGTGCAAATGCACAAATCACTACAAGTTGCGACGCAGGTTAGCAAGGCCATAAAAAAAGTAAACCAAGCACTAGGGTTTATTTCTAGAGGGATAGAATTGAAAAGTAGGGAAGTTATGCTAAACCTGTATCGAACCTTGGTTAGACCACACTTAGAGTACGAGGTACAGTTCTGGTCGCCATATTATAAAAAGGATATAGAGGCACTGGAGAGGGTACAGAGAAGATTTACAAGGATGATACCAGAAATGCGAGGGTATACATATCAGGAAAGGATGAACAGGCTGGGTCTCTTTTCTCTTGAAAAAAGGCTGAGTCGTGACCTAGTAGAGGTCTTTAAAATTATGAACATTTTGATAGCGTGGATACAGAGAGAATGTTTCCACTTGTGGGGAAGAGCATACCTAGAGGCCATCAATATAAGATAGTCACCAACAAATCCAATAGGGAATTCAGAAGAAACTACTTTACCCCAAGAGTGGTGAGAATGTGGAACTCGCTACCATAGGGAGTGGTTGAAGCGAATAGTATGGATGCACTTGAGGGGAGGCTGGACAAGCATATGAGGGAAAAGGGAATAGAGGGTTACGCTGATAGATTTAGATGAGGAAAGGCGGGAGGAGGCTCGAGTGGAGCATAAACACTGGCATGGACTGGTTGGGCCGAATGGCCTGTTCTGTGCCGTATATCCTATGTAATCCTATGTTTTCTCGTGGTCAGGTCAGCCATTCCCGAAGCAATCTGTAAGCTTGCTTCCAGGTAGAAAGTGAGCCGTGAGGGAGAAAGTAGTGAGTTCCAGGGCTTTTTGAGTCTTTTACTTTTGAACCATACCTGGGCCAGTTACTTGCCAACAGTAGGCTTCTTCAAGTATAACCCCAGGATTGATTGATACTCCATTTGTTTTCTTTTCAGTGTCTTTAATGCAGGCAAGTTAAGTCGGTCTTTAGCCGGTCTGGAGCCAAATTCTGCAAGTTACTCTGGTGATCTGTACTACTTTCAATGTCTTTAACGAGGTGTAATTCAACAGCCCTTTTGGCTCAGCCTGTCTTGAGTTGATTTTATTCTTTTATATAATAGGCCAGAAATTCGGGTCGGAGGCTTCCCGCGGGTGCAAGCCCCCAACCTGCACTTACCTAGCGCGCCTGCCGTTGCGCTCTGGGCCTGCATGGAATTCCGATCCTGGGCCTCCTCCAGCTGCCGGTGTGCAGTGCTTGCGTATCCCAGGGGCGCAGTTAGTTCGAAGCGTCCCCTGGGATCATGTGGGCCATGAAGAGCCAATCTGAGCAGGGAATCTCCATTCATAGATTTGACGGGAAGACCTGTCAAATCTATGAATAGAGATCGGCCCCAAAACCTCACTAAAACTTCAAATACATTTTTTAAAAAACATCAAATTTTTAAAATAACTATAAATTGCACAAAATAACTATTTTAAACAATAATTTAAATTTTTGAAAAAATTAATTACAGTTTTTAATGGGGCTAAAAATAAACTTACCTTTCTTTAAAGTATTTAAAAATAATAAACCTGTGGAAAAAATGTTTTAATTTTAGTTAGTTCACCACTTACCTTGTTAAAAGCAGGCCTTGTGCCTGCTTTTTCCCCGCGCAGCTGCTAGGGACTTACCCTCACACAGAAACCTGGAAAAAAAAACGGAAGTCCGATGCGTGCGTGCTGCCTCTCGTTTGACCTCCGAATCCCTTCCTTCAAGGGAACGGAAGTTCCGGTTTCCAGCGCATGCGTGAAACCGGCACTTTCATTGGGTTTACGGGTGAGTACACAGCGCGTACTCACCCGTGGAGACCCGAATTTCTGGCCCATACTTTTGTTTACGATATGTATTTTTTATACAATGGTACAATTTTAAATGGGGTGCAGGAAGAGAGGCCTGGGGATTCATGAACACAAATCTTTGAAGGTGGCAGGATAAGTTGATAATGCTGTTCAAAAGCATATGGGATCCTTAGCTTTATTAATAAGGGTACAAAAGTAAAGAGGTTATGGTAAAACTTTATAAATCACTGATTAGGTCTCAGCTAGAGTAATGTTCCAATTCTGGATACCACACTTTAGCAACAATGTCAATGCCCTGGAGAGGAGATTTCCAGAATGGTACCAAGGTTGAGAGACTTCAGTTATGTGGAGACACTAGAGAATTGGAATTGTTCTCCATGGAGCACAGCAGTTTAAGGGAAGATTTAATAGAGGTGCTCAATTATGAGGGGTTTTAATAGAGTACATAGGGAGAAATTGTTTCCACTGGCAGCAGGGTTGGTAACCAGAGGATGCAGATTTAAGATAATTGGCAAAAAAGCCAGATGAGAATTTCTTTTATGCAGCGAGTTATGATCTGGAATGCATTGCCTGAAAGGGTGGTTGAAGCAGATTCAATAGTAACTTTCAAAAGGGAATTGGATATATGTAACATAAACTGTAAAGAATCCATCCTGAACCTCTCCCTTCTCAATTCCTAACGCCCTATTTCACCTCTACTCCCCCATGCTTGCTGACACCTCCGTCTGTCTCTCTTATCTGATACCATCCGCAACAAAACTGCCATTACCACTCCCCGTTCTTTTCTGTACCCATTATAATGCAAACTTTTTAAATATATCTTCGTAGAGTGTGCTGGCTATATATTCACCCATTTTCTTAGATTTTAAAAATTGCTTTGCCAAATTGAAACTGATGTTTCTGTTATGCCTAGGTTGCTTTCATGGGGGTCACCCTGTGCTGATTCAGTTCTATTCATTTTATATTTATGCCAGGCATTTTTTTGACCAGCATGTAGCGCTTTACATTGATCAATTTAAAATGCAAAACTGCTCAAAATTGCTTAACTCTGCTGCTTGTATCCTAACTCGCACCAAGTCCCGTTCACCCATCACCCCGTGCTTGCTGACCTACATTGGTTCCCCTTCCAGCAACGCCTCAATTTAAAAATTCTCATCCTTGTTTTTCAAATGCCTCCATGGCCATGCCCCCTCCCTGTCTCTGTAACCTCTGCCAGCCCTGCAACCCTCCAAGATCTCTGCGCTGCTCCAATTTTGACCTCTTGTACATCCCCGATTTTAATTGCTCCACCATTGGCAGCCGTGCCTTCAGCTACTTAGGCCCTAAGCTCCAGAATTCCCTCCCTAAACCTCTCTACCTCTCTCCCCTCCTTTTAAGACGCTCCTTATAACCAACGTCTTTGACCAAACTTTTAGTCACCTGTCCTAATATCTCCTTATGTGGGTCGATGTCAAATTTTGTTCGATAACACTCCTGTTTAGTGCCTTGGGACGTTTTACTATGTTAAAGGTGCTATATAAATACAGGTTGTTGTTGTCTAACCACCGTAGCATCCCACTCAACTCTTCTCTCAACCTCCTGTCTACCAGTGTATCTCTCGAGTGCTTTGTTTTCTATTTTCAATCAGTTACGTATACAGCCCCCGAAATACCATGGGGCAGAAAACGTTAGTGGGAGATGTATACAGACCCCCAAACAGTAATGCTGAGGTTGGGGATGGCATTAAATGGGAAATTAGAGACGCGTGCAATAAGGGCACAGCAGTTATCATGGGTGACTTTAATCTACATACAGATTGGGCTAACCAAATTAGTAACAATACTGTGGAGGAGGAATTCCTAGAGTGTGTACGGGATGGTTTCCTGGACCAATATGTCGAGGAACCAACTAGAGATCAGGCCATCTTAGACTGGGTATTATGTAATGAGAAAGGATTAATTAACAATCTTGTTGTGCGAGGCCCCTTGGGGAGGAGCGATCATAATATGATAGAATTCTTCATTAAGATGGAGAGTGAAGTAGTTGACTCAGAGACGAGGGTCCTGAATTTAAATAAAGGAAACTACGATGGTATGAGGCGCGAGTTGGCTAGGATGGATTGGGGAGCGTTACTTAAAGGGCTGACGGTGGATAGGCAATGGTAAACATTTAAAGATCGCATGGATGAACTACAGAATTTGTTCATCCCTGTCTGGCATAAAAATAAAGTCCATTATAAAAGATGTAATAGCAGAGCACTTGGAAAACAGTGACAGGATTGGACAAAGTCAACATGGATTTACAAAAGGTAATTCATGCCTGACTAATCTACTGGAACTTTTTGAGGATGTAACTGGTAGAATAGATATTCGCTAGAGTTTAGAAGAATGAGAGGGGATCTCATTGAAACTTATAAAATTCTAACAGGACTAGACAGACTAGATGCAGGAAGGATATTCCCGATGGCGGGGAAGTCCAGAACCAGAGGTCACAGTCTAAGGATAAGGGGTAAGCCATTTAGGACTGAGATGAGGAGGAATTTCTTCACCCAGAGAGTGGTGAACCTGTGGAATTCTCTACCACAGAAGGCAGTTGAGGCCAAGTCAGTAAATATATTCAAGAAGGAGATAGATATATTTCTTAAGGCTGAAGGGATCAAGGGATATGGGGAGAAAGCAGGGACAGGGTACTGAATTTGGATGATCAGCCATGATCTCATTAAATGGCAGAGCAGGCTAGAGGGGCCGAATGGCCTACTCCTGCTCCTATCTTCTATGCTTCTATGTTGTACCATGGATTCCTATAGCTTTTGTGCAAGCCTTTTGCGTGGAATTTTGACAAAAGATTTCCAGATGTCGAAATAAACTATATTGTTTGAACTGCCACTATCTGGTTTATCTGTAACACCCTCAAAGGTGAGATTTGTCAGGAAGGATCTTCCCACTTTAAATCTGCACTAGAATATGGAAATTTATGTCATAGGAGGCTATTCAGCCCATTGTGTCTGTGGTAGCTCTTTCCAGAGCAGTCCAAAACTAATTCCACTGCCCTGCTTTCTTTCCCATAGCCCAATATCTTTCTCTAGTTCAAATATTGATCTGTTCTTCCCCCCTAAATGTTGCAATGGTCTCTGCCTCAGTTACTCAGCATTCTATTCTCTCGCAAGTCTTTGCATGAAGGCACTTCTACTGACCACTCTCTGTGACAATTTCTAATTCATGATACCCCCTCCTCAGCCAGAGGAAATTATCTTTCCCTATTCACTCTCAAAATCCTTTGTAATTTTAAAAACCTATGGCCCTGAATTTGCGGTCGGAGGCTTCCTGCGGGGAAATGCCTCCCATCTGCAAATAAAATGCCCGCGTACCCGCGGTCCTGGGCCTCTCCGGGTACCCACATATCCCAGGGGAGTACGCAGTTCGCAAGCGCCGCTGAGATCACGTGGGCCGGCCCAACCAATAAAAGAAGGGAATCCCCATTCATGCTTATGGGGATTCCGTATGTATGGAAACCCCATAAGCATGAATGGGAATACACCCAGACATTAAATAAATAAAAAATTACATATTTAAAATTAATTAACATGCCTGTTGGACTAAAACCATACAAAGGGTAGATAAAGGGGAACCAGTGGATGTAGTATATTTGGATTTCCATAAGGCATTCAATAAGGTGTCACATAAAAGGTTATAACACAAGATTAGGGCTCATGGGTTTGGGGCAGCAGGCGTATGGGAAGACCACCACCTCCAAGTTCCCTTCCAAGTCACACACTATCCTGACTTAGAAGTATATCGGCCGATCCTTCATTGTCGCTGAGTCAAAATCCTGGAACTCCCTACCTAACAGCACTGTGGGAGTACCATCACCACACGGACTAAGGCGGCTCACCACCACCTTCTCAAGGGCAACTAGGGATGGGCAATAAATGCTGGCATTGCCAGCGACGCCCTGATCCCATAAACAAATGAAAAAATATATAGTAGCATGGATAGAGGATTGGTTAACGGACAGAAAACAGTGAGTAGGGACAAATGGATCTTTTTCAGGTTGGCAGGCTGTAACTAATGGGGTGCCGCAAGGATCAGTGCTGGGGCCTCAGCTATTTACAATCTATATTAATGACCTAGATGAAGGTACCGAGTGTAATGTATCCAAATTTGCTGATACAAAGCTAGGTGGGACAGTAAACTGTGAGGAGAACACAGAGTCAGCAAAGGAATATAGATAGACTAAGCGAGTGGACAGTAAGGTGGCAGATGGAGTAGAATTCAGGGAAATGTGAGGTTATTCACTTTGGTAGGAAGAATAGAAAAACAATATTTTTTAAATGGAGAGAAACTTTCAAATGTTGGTGTTCAGAGAGATTTGGGTGTTCTCGTGCAAGAAACACAGAAAGCTAGCATGCAGGTACAGCAAGCAATAAGGAAGGCAAATGGCATGTTGGCCTTTATTGCAAGGGGGTTGGAGTATAAGAGTAAGGAAATCTTGTTACAATTGTACAGGGCCTTGGTGAGATCACACCTGGAGTACTGTGTACAGTTTTGGTCTCCTTATCTAAGGAAGGATATACTTGCCTTGGAGACGGTCCAACGAAGGTTCACCTGGATTGATTCCTGGGATGAGAGGGCTGTCCTATGATGAGAGATTGTGCAGAATGGGCCTATACTCTCTGGAGTTTCGAAGAATGAGAGGTGATCTCAGTGAAACATACAAGATTCTGAAGGGGTTTGACAGGGTAGATGCTGAGCGGTTGTTTCCCCTGGCTGGAGTGTCTAGAACTAGGGGGTAGAGTCTCAGGATAAGGGGTAGGCCATTTAAGAGGAGGAATTTCTTCACTCAGAGGGTTGTGAATCTTTGGAATTGTCTGTCCCAGAGGGCTGTGGATGCTGAATCTGAGTATATTCAAGGCTGAGATATAGATTTTTGGACTCTAGGGGAATCAAGGGATATGGAGATCGGGCGGGAAAATGGAGTTGAGTTCAATGATCAGCCATGATCTTATTGAATGGCGGAGCAGGCTCGAGGGGCCGTATGGCCTACTCTTATTTCTTATGTTCTTGTGTTCTAATCCAGGAAGCAGTCCTAGATGTCTTCTTAAAAAAAAATGTTTCCCACTTTGACCATATACATTAACTTTATTCCAGTCTCCCTCAAGATAGTTAAAATCATTTAATACCATTCCCCTGTGTTCTTGTGTAACTCTCCAAACTGTCTACAAATCTTCTTCTCTATCTCATTTCAGTTATTTGGTGGCTTGTAATGTAAACTGAGAATTGAACCATTTTTCCATCAGCATTCTGAAGGGGCCGTTCCCTCTGAGACCCTGGTCCACTCTTTCATCTCTCCTAACATCCGTTCTCCTTCCATGCGAGTGCAGTAGATGCAGCATCTGCTCGTTCATCTCCACCCACACATTAGGAACAGGAGTAGGCCATTCAGCCCCTCGAGCCTGTTCCGCCATTCAATGAGATCATGGCTGATCTGCGACCTAACTCCATATACCTGCCTTTGGCCCATATCCCTTAATACCTTTGGTTAACAAAAAGCTATCAATCTCAGATTTAAAATTAACAATTGATCTAGCACCAATTGTCGTTTGCAGAAGAGTTCCAAACTTCTACCACCCTTTGTCTGTGGAAGTGTTTCCTAATTTCACTCCTGAAAGGTCTGGCTCTAATTTTTAGACTATGCTCCCTAGCCCTAGAATCTCCAACCAGCAGAAAGAGTTTCTCTCTATCTACCCTATCTGGTCCCCTTAATATCTTGAAAACTTCGATCAGATCACCCCTTAACCTTCTAAGTTCTAGGGAATACAACCCTAATTTGTGTAATCTCTCCTCGTAACTTAACCCTTGAAGTCCAGGTATCATTCTGGTAAACCTACGCTGCACTCCCTCCAAGGCCAATATATCCTTCCTAAGGTGTGGTGCCCAGAACTGCTCACAGTACTCCAGGTGTGGTCTAACCAGGGTTTTGTATAGAGGCAGCCTAACTTCTACCCCAAATACAAAAAGAAAATACTGCAGATGCTGGAAATCTGAAATAAAAACAGAAAATGCTGGAGATAGTCAGGAGGCCAGGCAGCATCTGTGAAGAGAGAAACAGAGTTAACATTTCAGGTCGATGACCTTTCGTCTGACGAAAGGTCATCGACCTGAAACGTTAACTCTGTTTCTCTCTTCACAGATGCTGTCTGACCTGCTGAGTATCTCCAGCATTTTCTGTTTTTATAACTTCTACCCCCTTGTATTCTAGTCCTCTAGATATAAAGGCCAGCATTCCATTAGCATTTTTGATTATTTTCTGTACCTGTTCATGACATTTTAATCTATTTACCTGGACCCCCAATTCTCTTTGGACCTCCACTGTTTATAGCTTTTTACCATCTTAGAAAGTACCCTATTCTATCCTTTTTTAGGTCCAAAGTGGATGACCTCACATTTGCTTACATTGAAATCCATTTGCCACAGTTTTGCCCAGTCACTTAATCTGTCAATATCCCTTTGTAATTTTATGCTTTCATCTACACTGCCTACAATGCTGCCTATCTTTGTGTTATATTATATTAATATATTATTATTAATGTTATATTAATAACATTATAAATTATACTAGAAATTCCTTCTAGGCAAAATAGGTAAAAATCTCAACATGTACTGTCCGCTAGTGAATGTTTAATAGCCTACACTTTTCTGCGGTTCTATAATTGGTATCATTCACTAAATAGCTGGGTGATGTGGGACCTGTAGTTGTTTTTAATCACACAATGTATTCTTCACCAATCTTTTCTGTGCAGTGTTAAAATTGCAGCTGGAGCTGTTGTCTGCGTTGAGAGTGAAATCAAGGGAGATGTAACTATCGGTAAGTAATATTGTTCAGATACATGATTATTGATTTTTGGGATAATTTAACGGTTGATTCTGGTAAATACAATTTAGCAAGTAATATTCAGTCGCTGTCATCATACATCAACTGAATGGCGCATACTGGCACAAAAGACCTTTTATACATCTATTGGACAAAAAAGAGCCCAAAATTAAATAAAACTACCTCCACCATATATCTATAACAGTACATTAAAAAAAATTAATGTGTAGTACTTAGTCCCTATGCACATTAACCTTACTTCCTGTGAAACTATGGGCCGGATTTTGCAGTAAAAATAATGGTGTGGCCAACAGGGCTCACGGCTATTAACGTACAAGTCAGACAGCAACTTCCAGCGACTGCACATGTGCAATTGAATGGATAAAACAGGAAGTTACTGTCCGAGATGCCCTGCTCCTCCAGAAGCCGCACAATAATGGTATTTCGCCGAGAGACACGCCATTGAACTACATGGAGCAGCATGAAATTGCTGTACTTATCTGATATATATGCACTAAACTTGCCAGAAAAAGATAGTCCATTCTAGTATAAGTACCCTTATAACAATGTGATAAGTCATTATTGCCTCTCTGGCACTGAAAATTAACTGACAAGTGTGCAGTCTCATTCCTTTAGATTTTAATTATTGTTGGAGATTAAAAAAAAACATTTAAATAACATTTATGTTCACTTTTCTTTCTGTTATCACTAAATCTAGTATGGCCTTATCCATTGACTGTTCTAAAACATTCTGTTCCAGAAAACTGTCCCGAATACATTCCAGAAAATCATTGCCTTTACTGCTTGAGCTATTTTGCTTCTCCCAGTCTGAAAATTAAAATCTCCCATTATAATCACATTGTGTCTGCCACATGCTTCCCTAACCTCCGTATTTATACATTCTCTGACTACATCACCACTGTCTTGAGGTCTGTAGGCAATTCCTACCTTTTACTGTTCCTTAGTTATACCCATACTGTTTCCACTGCCTGATCACCCTTACTGATGTTCACTGCTGTGATGTTGTCTTTTATTAATATTGCTACTCCTCCTTTCCCAATTTCCCTTTCCTTTCTGAAGATCCTATAGCCTGGAATATTTAGCTCCCAATCGTGCCCAGTTTTTAGCTTGGTCTCTCACGGCAACTACATCATATCCTTTAATTAGGGGTATGGTAGCATAGTGGTTATGCACAGCAAGTTCCCACAAGCAGCAATGTGATAATGACCAGGAGTATGGCAACATAGTGGTTGTTACTGCACTAGTAATCCAGAGCCCTGGACTAATGATCCGGAGACATGAGTACAAATCCCACCACGGCAGCTGGGGAATTTAAACTCGGTTAATTAAATAAATCTGGAATAAAAAAGCTTGTATCAGTAATAGTGACCAGGAAACTACCAGATTGTTGTAAAATTCCATCTGATTCACTAATGTCGTTTAGAGAAAGAAATCTGCCGCCCTTACCTGGTCTGGCCTATAAGTGACTCCAGACCCAGAGCAATGTGGATGGGCAATAAATGCTGACCTTGCTGGCAACGCTCACATCCCGTGAACAAATAAAAAAAAAAGCTGAATTTGTGCTTCCAACTCATTTGTTTTATTTCTTCTGCTGCATGCATTTGTGTATTATTTGGGTAACTGTCCCCACCTTACCCATATGGTGTATTTTTCACACTTTTTGACTTATCACATTTTTGGTTGCTGATGTTCTGCACATTGAGATATATATGCAATTTAATATGCTTCCGTTACTCTGCTGATTGTCAGTCATGCACTCCTATTCCGATACCTGTATCTCTCAACTTGATGTGACCGTATTCTGGCTTAAACTGTCCAGATATTCCTCCCCTCCCTTACTTCTGAGTATCTCTAACTCGCTCTGCTGCTGCCGGCTCTCACAGAATGATCTTAAACAGAGTGCTACAGTTGGGAATTTGGAGAGAGTGGGAATTCAGAGCAGAGGAGGAAGGAAGAGAGTGAGAGGAACGGCCGGAGATAAAGCTAGGTCCGAGAGCCTGGAGATAAAGCTAGGTCCGAGAGCCTGGAGGGAGCGCGAGTGTCAGGGAGCGAGGTAAGTAACGTCCGCACAAGGGAAGGAGCTGAAAAGGAAAAAAATTGGTGAGTAGCTGGTGATTTTTTTTTTTAAAGTCTTGAGTTTATTTCTGTTAAGTTAGTTAATAGTCTATTAAGTAGAGGCATGGAAGGGCACCTCAGTCCCGTGGAATGCATATCTTGTGCCTTGTGGGGACTCCAGGACGCTTCCTGTATCCTGGACAACCACATGTGCAGGAAGTGTCGTCAGCTCGAGCTCTGGGTTTTGGAGCTTGAGCAGTAGCTGGCGTCACTGCGGTGCATCCATGAGGCTGAGAGCTATGTAGATAGCACTTTTCAAGAGGTGGTCACCCCGCAGCGTAAGATTGTGCAGGCAGAGAGGGCATGCATGACTGCCAGACAGACAAGGGGGACCAGGCAGGTAGTGCAGGGGTCCCCTGAGTGCATCTTGCTCTCTAATCGGATACGGGTGAGGGTGATGGTTCCTCTGGGGACTACAGCCAGAGCCAAGTCCACGGCACCATGGGTGGCTCAGCTGTACAAAGGGGGAGGAGGAAGATCGGGGAAGTAATAGTGATAAGGAGATTCAATAGTTGGGGGAATAGACAGGTGTTTCTGCGGCCGCAAGCGTGATTCCAGGATGGTATGCTGCCTCCCTGGTGCCAGGTTCAAGGATGTCATTGAGCGACTGCAGAATATTCTGAGGCGGGAGGGTGAACAGCCAGAGGTCGTTGTCCATATCGGTATCAACAACATAGGTTGAAAGAGGGATGAGGTGCTGCAGGCAGATTTTAGGGAGCTAGGAAAGAGATTGAAAAGCAGGACCTCAAAGGTAGTAATCTGTGGATTACTCCCAGTTCCATGAGCTAGTAAGTATAGAAATAGGAGGATAGAGCAGATGTATGGGTGGCTGGAGAGATGGTGCAGGAGGGAGGGCTTCAGATTCCTGGGACATTGGGACTGGTTCTGGGGGAGGTGGGACCTGTACAGGCCGGATGGGTTGTACCTCAACAGAGCCGGGACCAATATCCTCGCAGTGGAGTGGGGGAGGCGGTTTAAACTAATTTGACGGGGGTGGGCACCAGGATGTAGCATTAGAAAGGATAAACAAGGTGCATAAAGGATTGGGAGAGACAGCTAGCACTAGAGTAAGAAATAGTGCAGTACTAGGTGGGGTCAGACTAAGAGAGAATACAAGAAGGTCTAAGATAGGTTTATAGTGCATGTATGTAAATGTACGAAATGTGGGAAATAAGGTTGGTGAGCTGCAGGCGCAAATAGACACATGGGAATATGATGTAGTGGCGATAACAGAGACTTGGCTCAAAAAAAGGCAGGATTGGGTACTAAATATTCCTGGATATAAGGTGTTCAGGAAAGATAGGGAAGGAAAGAAAGGAGGTGGGGTGGCAGTATTGATTTAAGGAGAATGTTACAGTGCTGGAGAGAGCATGTCCTGGAGGGGTCAAGGACAGAATCTATTTGGTTAGAGTTAAGAAACAATAGAGGTGCCATTACGCTACTAGGTGTATTCTATAGACCACCAACTAGTGGGAAGGATATAGAGGAGCAAATTTGCAGGGAAATTACAGAGAGATGCAAGAACTATCAAGTCGTGATAATGGGGAACTTCAATTATCCTAATATAGACTGGGATAGTAACAGTGTAAAAGGCAGAGGGGGAAACATTTCTGAAGTGTGTTTGGCAGAACTTTCTTGATCAGTATGTTTCTGGCCCAACGAGGAAGGAGGCATTGCTGGATCTGGGTCTGGGGAATGAGGTGGGTCAAGTGTCAGTAGAGGAACATTTAGGCAACAGTGATCATGGTATCATAAGGTTTAGATTAGCTATGGCAAACGACAAGGAGCAATCTAGAGTAAAAATACTTTAACTGGAGGAGGGCCAATTTCAGTGGGTTAAGAACAGAACTGGCCCAGGTAAATTGGAATCAAAGATTGGCAGACAAAACTGTAATTGAACAATGGGCTGCATTTAAAGAGAAAATGGTTCGGGTACAGTGAAGGTACATTCCCACTAGGGGGAAAGGTAGGGCAACTAAAGCCAGAGCTCCCTGAATGACGAAAGAGATAGAGACTTAGATGAAGCAGAAAAAGGGGGTGTATGACAGATGTCAGGTTGAGAATCCAAGTGAGAACCAGGCTGAATGTAGAAAGTTCAGAGGGAAAGTGGAAAAAGGAAATAAGAGGGGCAAAGAGAGCGTATGAGAATAGACTGGCAGCTAATGTAAAAGGGAATCCAAAAGTCTTCTGTAGGCATATAAATAATAAACAGGTAGTAAGAGGAGGGGTGGGGCCAATTAGGGAACAAAAAGGAATCCTACACACGGAGGCAGAGGGCATAGCTGAGGTAGTAAATGAGTACTTTGCATCTGTCTTTACCAAGGAAGAAGATGTGGCCAAAGTCATAATGTAGGTAGTTGAGATACTAGATGGGATAAAATTGATAAAGAGGAGGTACTAGAAAGGCTGCTTGTACTTAAAGTAGATAAGTCACCAGGACCAGATGGGATTCCTCCTAAGATGCTGAGAGAGGTAAGGGTGGAAATTGCGGAGGTACTGGCCATAATCTTCCAATTCTCCTTAGATACGGGGGTGGTGCCAGAGCACTGGAGAATTGCAAATGTTACACCCTTGTTCAAAAAAGGGTGCAAGGATAAACCCAGCAACTACAGACCAATTAGTTTAACCTCGGTAGTGGGGAAGCTTTTAGAAATAATAATCCGGGACAAAATTAATAGTCACTTGGACAAGAGTGAATTAATTAATTTGTCAAAGACCAATTGTGTTTAACTAACTTGATTAAGTTTTTTGATGAAGTAACAGAGAGGGTAGATGTGATGTATATGAACTTCCAAAAGGCGTTTGATAAAGTGCCACATAATAGGCTTGCCAGCAAAGTTGAAGCCCACGGAATAAAAGGGACAGTGGCAGCATGAATACGAAATTGGATAAGTGACATAAACAGAGAGTAGTGGTGAATGGTTGGTTGGTTTTCGGATTGGAGGAAGGTATACAGTGGTGTTCCCCAGGGGTCAGTACTAGGACCACTGCTTTTCTTGATGTATAGTAATGACTTGGACTTGGGTGTACTGGGCACAATTTCAAAATTTGCAGATGACACAAAACTTGGAAGTATAGTGAACAGTGAGGAGGATAGTGCTAGATCCTGGGCTTCATAAAAGGAGGCATAGCATACAAAAGCAATGAAGTTATGATGAACCTTTGTAAAACACTGGTTCGCCCTCAACTGGAGTATTGTGTCCAATTCTGGGCACCACACTTTAGGAAGGATGTGAAGGCCTTCGAGAGGGTGCAGAAAAGACTTATGAGAATGGTTCCAGGGATGAAGGACTTCAGTTACATGGACAGACTAGAGAAGCTGGGGTTGTTATCCTTAGAACACAGGAGGAGATTTGATAGAGGTATTCAAAATCATGAGGGGTCTAGACTGAGTAGATAGAGAGAAACTGTTCCCATTGGCGGAATGGTCGAGAACCAGAGGACACAGATTCAAGGTGATTGGCAAAAGAACCCAAAGGCGACATGAGGAAAAACTTTTTTACGCAGCGAGTGGTTGGGATCTAGAATGCACTGCCTGAAAAGGTGGTGGAGGCAGATTCAATTGTGGCTTTCAAAAGGGAATTGGATAAGTACCTGAAGGAAAAAACATTGCAGGGCTATGGGAAAAGGGCAGGGGAGTGGGACTAGCTAAAGTGCTCTTGCAGAAAGCTGGCATGAGCTCAACGGGCCAAATGCCCTCCTGTGCAGTATCCATTCTATGAAGTAAAAATTAGCGCCCTGAAAAAGTTAGCGCCCCTGCGGCCGATTTTCCCAGATGGCGCCCCGAGAGGGAGGAGGGGGCGTTACTGGAAGCGCCCCGCGTCCCTCTTGGGGCGCTGTGAGCCAATATCGTGGCGCTACGTGCCACAGCGCCCTATGTCGCGCTGCGGTATTGCAGGCCTTCCTCCCCTTATTAAAGGGGAGGGGCCTGGCGCAGCGCATCCCGGCGCCCAGCTGGGCCATAAGGATCGGGAGTGCTGGCAAACGAGCCCGGCACTCCGAGTGCCGGGCGCACAGAGCAGCCGGCACCCCGCGGTGGGGGCTTCACGGGGGCCGGGGACAGCAACGGGGGCAGGTGCTGGCAGGCGGCCAGCAACAAAAGTGGCCGCCCGCCACCTCCCCTTTAACTAGCGCCGCCCCAGCCGCAGGTAGGCCCCCCTGACCCTGGTGGACATAGCGTCCAGCGGTAAGTCGGGGGGCGCCACCCAATATTACAGCCGGGGCGCTGCGCACGCCCATGACGTCATCGCTGCGCGGTGCTAACGGTTAGCGCCGCCGCTAATCTCCTGCTGAATTTCGTGGGAGGCGTTAGCAGCGCCGCGCCCAGGCGCTAGTTGATTTGCGCCCTCTTGGGGCACTAATGGGAGGTGCAAATCAACCAACTTTAGCCCCCTATAATTCTATTGCAGCTCTGCACTCCCAAATCTAACAATGATGGAACGTCCAGCTAACAGTGACCATAATATGTTGAATTCGATATTAGGTGAGTCATGAACCAAGGTTTAAAATGTAGGTAAGGCCAACTTTGGAGGGCAGAGGTAGAAATTGACCACAGTAGACTGGACAGAACTACTAACTGATAAAACTACAGATGAACAGTGAGAGGTGTTTAGAAAAGTATTTGGTGTAATGTACATACCCCTAACGGGCAAGAGCGCTACTTGTGTAATTAAACAACCTTGGTCAACGAGGGATGTGAGAGATAGCGTAAAACTAAAAGAAAGGGTTTGTACGAAGGCAAAGACTGGGAGCGATATAAAAAAAACAGCACTCACCGTTATTAAAGTGTGAATTGCAGGCTGTGACTAGTAGGGTACCGCAAGGATCGGTGCTTGGGCCCCAGCTATTCACAATCTATATCAATGATTTGGATGAGGGGACTAAATGCAACATTTCCAAATTTGCTGATGACACAAAGCTAGGTGGTAGTGTCAGTTGTGAAGAGGCTTCAAGGGGATCTCGACAGGCTCAGTGAGTGGGCGAGAACATGGCAGATGGATTATAATGTGGATAAATGTGAAGTTATCCACTTTGGTAGAAAAAACAGAAAGGCCGAGTATTTCCTAAATGGTGAAAGATTGGGGAATGCAGATGCTCAAAGGGACCTGGGTGTCCTTGTACATGAGTCACTGAAAGTGAATGTGCAGGTGCAGCAAGCCATTAGGAAGGCAAATGGTCTGCTGGCCTTCATTACAAGAGGATCTGAGTACAGGAGTAAAGAAGTCTTACTCCAATTATATAGGGCCTTGGTGAGACAACACCTGGAGTACTGTGTACAATTTTGGTCTCCTTGCCTAAGGAAGGATATACTTGCCATAGAGGGAGTGCAACGAAGGTTCACGAGATTGATTCCTGGGATGGCGGGACTGTCGTATGAGAAGAGATTGAGTAAACTAGGCCTGTATTCTCTTGAATTCAGAAAAATGAGGGGATCTCATTGAAGCATACAAAATTATTACAGGGCTTGATAGGGTGGATGCTGGATGAATGTTTCCCTTGGCTGGGGAGTCTAGAACCAGGGGCCACAGCCTCAGGAGAAAGGGTAGACCATTCAGGACTGAGATGAGAAGAAATTTCTTCACACACAAGGTAGTGAATCTTTGGAATTCTCTACCCCAGAGGGCTGCGGAGGCTCAGTCATTGGGTATATTCAAAACAGAAGTCGATAGATTTCTGACAAGTAAGGGCATCAAGGGATATGGCGATAAGGCCGGTGAATGGAATTGAGGCAGAAGATCAGCCATGATCTCATTGAATGGCAGAGCAGGCTCGAAGGACCGAATGGCCTACTCCTGCTCCTATTTCTTATGTTCTACCGTGAAGACCGATCCAAAATAATTGTTGAGTCTACGCCATTTCTCTATTTCCCATTATTAATTCCCCAGTCTCATCCTCTAAGGGACCAATGTTTACTTTAGCTACCCTCTTCCTTTTTATATACCTGTAGAAGCTATTACTGTCTGTTTTTATATTATTTGCTAGTTTACTCTCATACTCTATCTTCTCCCTCTTTATAATTTTTTTAGTCATCCTTTGCTGGTTTCTAAAATTTTTCCAATCCTCTGGCCTACCACTAATCTTCACAACATTGTATGCCTTTTCTTTCAATTTGATACCATCCTTAACTTCCTTAGTTAGCCACTGATGGTGTACCCTTCTCTTAGAGCCTTTCTTTCTCACTGGAATATACCTTTGCTGAGACTTATGAAATATCTCGTTAAATGTGTGCCACTGCTGATCTACCGTCTTATCCTTTAATCTATTTTCCCAGTCCACTTTAGCCAACTCTGTCCCTCATACCCTTGTAATTGCCTTTATTTAAGTTTAGGACACTAGTTTCAGACCCAAGTTTCTCACCCTCAAACTGAATTTGAAATTCTACCATGCTATGATCACTCTTTCCAAGGGGATCCTTTACTATGAGATCATTAATTAATCCTGTCTCATTACACAGTACCAGATCTAAAATAGCCTGCTCCCTGGTTGGTTCCTCAATGTATTGCCCTAAGAAACCATCCCAAATACATTCCATGAACTCGTCCTCAAGGCTACCTTGCCAATTTGATTTGTCCAATCTATATGATGATTAAAATCGCCCATGATTATTGTAGTACCTTTCTTACAAGCCCCCATTATTTCTTGATTTATACTCTGTCCTACAGTATAGCTACTGTTAGGGGGCCTATTATACTACTCCCACCAGTGACTTCTTACCTGTACCATTTCTTATCTCCACCCAAACTGATTATACATCTTGAACTTCTGAGCCAGTATCATTCCTCACCACTGCAGTGATCTCATCCTTTATTAACAGAGCTACCCCACCTCCTTTTCCTTTCTGCCTATCCTTCCGAAATGCCAAATACCCCTGAATATTCAGTTCCCAGCCTTGGTCACCTTGCAACCACGTCTCTCTAATGGCTATCAGATCATACCCATTTATTTCTATTTGTGCCGTCAACTCATCTATCTTGTTACGAATGCTGCGTGCATTCAGATAAAGAGCCTTTAATTTTATCTTATCATTTTTCCTTGCTCTATTTTCTGGTGCACTCCTATGCTTGTACGCTCTACCTCTTCCTGATACATTCTGGTTATCGTTACCCCTGTTGTTGCCCTGCGCTATTGCCTTCTCCTTTCTCTTTGCCTTCCTAAATACTCCTTCACCTGAACCCCTATCTTCTATTTCCAGCTTAGCTTTTCTCCCTTCTGATTCTACCCTCTGGTTCCCATCCCCCTGCCAAGCTAGTTTAAACCTTTCCCAACAGCACAGCAAACCCCCCCGCGAGGATATTGGTCCCGTTCCCGTTGAGGTACAACCCGTCTGGCTTGTAGAGGTCCCACCTCCCCCAGAAATGGTTCCAATTCCTCAGGAAACTAAAGCCTCCCTCCTACACCATCTCTCCAGCCACTCATTCATCTGCTCTATATTCCTATTTCTGTACTCACTAGCACGTGGCACTGGTAGTAATCTGGAGATTACTACCTTTTGCGGTCCTGCTTTTTAACCTCTTTCCTAGCTCCCTAAATTCTGCCTGCAGGACCTCATCCGTCTTTCTGCCTATGTCGTTGGTACCGATATGGACCACGACCTCTGGCTGTTCACCCTCCCCCCTCAGAATGCCCTGCAGCCGTTCAGTGACATCCTTGACTCTGGAACCAGGGATGCAACATACCATCCTGGAGTCACGTCTGCGGCCGCAGAAACGCCTGTCTGTTCCCCTAACTATTGAATCCCCTATCTCTCTCTCTCTCTCTCTCTCTCTCTCTCTCTCTCTCTCTCTCTCTCTCTCTCTCTCTCTCTCCTCTTTTCCCCCCCCACCCCTGCCCTGTGCAGCTGAGCCTTCCATGGTGCTGTGGACTTGGCTCTGGCTGCACTCCCCAGAGGAACCATTGCCCTCACCAGTACTCACCACCGAATACTGGTTGGTGAGCAAGATGGGCTCAGGGGACTCCTGCACTACCTGCCAGGTCCTCCTCCTTCTGTCTGGTGGTCACCCATTCCCTCTCCGCCTGCACATTCTTAACCTGCGGGGTGACCACCTCCCGAAACGTGCTATCCACGTAGCTCTCAGCCTCGCGGATGCACAGCAGTGACTGCAGCCGCTGCTCAAGCTCCGTAACCCGGTGCTCGAGCTGGTGACACTTCCCGCACATGTGGTCGTCCAGACCATGGGAGGTGTTCAGGACTCCCCACATGGCACAGGGTGTGCATTCCATGGGTGTGAGCTGCCCTGCCATACCTCTACTTAACAGACTATTTACTAACCTTGCTGGAATAAACTTAAAACTTACAAAAGCCAAGTATAAACACTTGGCAGCTACTCACCAATCAGCTCCCTCCCCTTGTGCCGGCGTCACTTTTTGACTTCTGACGTCACTCTTTCAAAATTCTGCCGGTGGTGAGTTGGTGCTGCTGCCTCGCCACTCCTCCTAGGTCCACTCTGCCGTCACCACTGCTGGTAACTCCAGTGCAAGACGAGTTGAATATTGCTGTACTTTTTTTCTTCACCAAAATGTACTACCTCGCACTTGCCTATATTGAAGTTTGTTTGCCAATTACACGCCCATTCTGCAAGTTTATTAATGTCTTCCGAGATTTCAAGGACCTTCAATGTCGCCTCATCTGGAATTCAGCTCTTTTCGTGGGCTATATCCCAGAGCAATTTGGCTGTCTATTCAAAGATCTATACCGTCGAACAAAATAGCATTTTCAGATCAAAGGAACATTTCTGTGTATTCAGGGAAACCAACAACCTTAACAAACAGCAAAAAACTACAGGTGCTGAAACGAAAACAGAAAATTCCTGAAACCGTCAGCATCCAAAACATTAACTCCTCTGTTCTTTCCACAGACCTGCTGAATTTTTCCAACAAACAATTTAAACCAGCAATTCAAATCTTGCTACAGTTCTGTTATGTGCTTCTACATTTTTAATCTCTGGGGATAAACCTAGTGGTTTTAATTTTTCTTAACTGGGCATTCTTAATTATTTTAATTGGAAAAGTTAGTGCAAAATCATTTTTTGTTTTTTTAATAGGCCTAGTTCTCATACAGTGCATTATTCTGACAAATGTATCTACTTCTGTACATTGTTGCTCTGTCCAAAAGGTATTGGGTGAGAGTGAAAACAGTATTAATGCAGTTTTTTTTTAGGACCCAGGACAGTAGTACACCCCAAGGCTCGCATTATTGCAGAAGCAGGACCAATCATCATTGGAGAAGGGAACTTGATTGAAGAACAAGCACTTATTATTAACAGGTGGGTGTGAGACCAAATGCTTAATGGGTATTCCCAAATAAAGATATTTGGGATGTAACACACACTTATTTTAATAATTTTGTTCATTTGTGTTTATTTGTATATTTGAAATACTGCTTGTCTGATTCCAGTACTGGATGAGCAGAAATTTCCTCCATCTAAATATTGGGAAGACCGAAGCCCTTGTCTAAGGTCCCCGCCACAAACTCCATTCCCTAGCCACTGACTGCATTACACTCCCAGGCAACTGTTTGGGGCTGAACCAGGCCGTTGCCAAACTTGGTGTCCTGTTTGACACCAAGATGTGCTACCGACCACATATCCACTTCATCACCACGATGCCCCTACCTCAACTCATCTGCTGCTGCAACACTCATCCATACCTTTGTTACCTCTAGACTCGATTATTCCAATGCTCTCCTGGTTGGCCTCCCATCTTCCACCCTTCATCAACTTGAGCTCATCCAAAACTCTGCTTTTTTTTTATTCGTTCCTGGGATGTGGGCGTCACTGGCAAGGCCAGCATTTATTGCCCATCCCTAATTGCCCTCGAGAAGGTGGTGGTGAGCCGCCTTCTTGAACCGCTGCAGTCCATGTGGTGAAGGTACTCCCACAGTGCTGTTGGATAGGGAGTTCCAGGATTTTGACCCAGCAACGATGAAGGATTGGCGATATGCTTCTAAGTCAGGATGGTGTGTGACTTGGAGGGGAACTTGGAGGTGGTGGTGTTCCCATGCGCCTGCTGCCCTTGTCCTTCTAGGTGGAAGAGGTCGCGGGTTTGGGAGATGCTGCCGAAGAAGCCTTGGTGAGTTGCTGGAGTGCATCTTGTAGATGGTACACACTGCAGCCATGGTATGCCGGTGGTGGAGGGAGTGAATGTTTAAGGTGGTGAATGGGGTGCCAAATCAAGCGGGCTGCTTTGTCCTGGATGGTGTCGAGCTTCTTGAATATTGTTGGAGCTGCACTCATCCAGGCAAGTGGAGAGTATTCCATCACACTCCTTACTTGTGCCTTGTAGATGGTGGAAAGGCTTTGGGGAGTCAGGAGGTGAGACACTCGCCACAGAATACCTAGCCTCTGACCTGCTCTTGTTGCCACAGTATTTATGTGGCTGGTCCAGTTAAGTTTCTGGTCAATGGTGACCCCCAGGATGTTGATGGTGGGGGATTTGGCGATGGTAATGCTGTTGAATGTCATGGGGCGGTGGTTAGACTCTCGCTTGTTGGAGATAGTAATTGCCTGGCACTTGTGTGGCGCGAATGTTACTTCCTACTTATCATCCCAAGCCTGAATGTTGTCCACGTCTTGCTGCATGCGGGCATGGACTGCATCATTATCTGAGGAGTTGCAAATGGAACTGAACATTGCAATCATCAGCGAACATCCCACTTCTGACCTTTTATGATGGAGGGAAGGTCATTGATGAAGCAGCAGAAGATGGTTGGACCTATGACATTGTCGTAAGGAACTCCTGCAGCGATGTCCTGTGGCTGAGATGATTGACCTCCGGCAAACACAACCATCTTCCTTTGTGCTAGTTCTTGACTCCAGCCACTGGAGAGTTTTCCCCCTGAATCCCATTGACTTCAATTTTACTGGGGCTCCTTGATGACACACTCGGTCAAATGCTGCCTTGATGTCAAGGGCAGTCACTCTCAGCTCACCTCTGGAATTTGGCTCTTTTGTCCATGTTTGGACCAAGGCTGTAATGATGTCTGGAGCCAAGTTGTCCTGGCGGAACCCAAACTGAGCATCGGTGAGAAGGTTGTTGGTGAGTAAGTGCCGCTTGATAGCACTGTGGACGACACCTTCCATCACTTTGCTGATTGAGAGTAGGCTCATGGGGCGGTAATTGGCCCCATTGGACAGAGGAGTTTCCCTGCTGTCTGCCATAGGGAAAGTCATCGCAAGAATCCTCCTCAATTGCTTTCTCCCAGTGGCTGAAGAGCGCCTCCCAGAGTCGCAATGCAGATTCCGCCCACTAAGGGGCACAATGGACATGATCTTCATCGCGCGTCAATTGCAAGAGAAATGCAGCGAACAGCAGCAACTGCTGTACATGGCCCTCTTTGACCTCAAAGGCCTTCGACACGGTCAACCGTAAGGAATTATGGAGTGTCCTCCTCAAATTCGGCTGCCCTCAAAAGTTTGTCACCATCCTCCGCCTGCTTCATGACGACATGCAAGCCGTGATCCTGACCAACGGATCCACCACAGACCCAATTCACGTACGGACTGGGGTCAAGCAAGGCTCTGTCATCGCACCAACGCTCTTCTCGATCTTCCTTGCTGCAATGCTCCATCTCGCCCTCAGTGAGCTCCCCGCTGGAGTGGAGCTGATTTACAGAACAAACTGGAAACTGTTCAACCTCTGTCGCCTCCAGTCCAGATCCAAGGTCGTCCCATCCTCTGTCGTCAAAATACAGTATGCAGATGATGCTTGCATCTGCGCACACTCAGAGGTTGAACTCCAAACCATCGTCGGCACCTTCACCGAAGTGTACGAGAGCATGGACCTTACACTAAACATCCGTAAGATAAAAGGTCCTCTGCTAACCTGCCCCCGCTACACAGTACTGCCCCTCCGATTATCAAAATCCACGACAAGGCCTTGGGCAACGTGGACCACTTTCCATACCTCGAGAGCCGACTGTCAACAAGGGCAGACGTCGATGACGAAGTCCAACACTGCCTTCAGTGTGCCAATGCAGCCTTCGGTTGCCTGAGGAAGAGAGTGTTTGAAGACCAGGACCTGAAACCCGGCACCAAGCTCATGTTCTTCAGAGCAGTGATACCCGCCCTCCTGTATGCCTCAGAGACATGGACCATGTACAGCAGGCACCTCAAAGCACTGGAGCGGTACCACCAATGCTGCCTCCGCAAGATCCTGCAAATCCATTGGCAGGATAGGCGCACCAATGTCAGTGTTCTCGCTCAGGCCAACATCCCCAGCATCGAAGCTTTGACCACGCTCGATCAGCTCCGATGGACGGGTCACATCGTTCGCATGCCCGATACGAGACTCCCAAAACAAGCGCTCTACTCTGAGCTCCGACACGACAAGAGAGCCCCAGGTGGGCAGACGAAACGCTTCAAGGACACCCTCAAAGCCTCCTTGAAAAAGTGCAACATCCCCACTGACACCTGGGAATCCCTGGCCCAAGACCGCACAAAGTGGAGGAGAAGCATCCGGGAAGGTGCCGAACACCTCGAGTCTCTTCGCCAGGAGCAAGCGGAAGCCCAGCGCAAGCAGCGCACGTCAACCCAAGCACCCCACCCACCCGCCCCTTCAACCACCGTCTGCCCCACCTGTGACAGAGACTGTAGGTCCCGCATTGGACTCATCAGTCACCTGAGAACTCATTTTTAGTGTGGAAGCAAGTCATCCTCGGTTCCGAGGGACTGCCTAAGAAGAAGAATTGGCCAGATTGGATTTGTCCTGCTTTTTGTGGACAGGATGTACCTGGGCAGTTTTCCACATTGTTGGATAGATGTACTGGAACAGCTTGGCTAGAGGCGCGGCTAGTTCTGGAGCACAGGATTGGCTTCAGGAGGAGGCCCCTCTTCTAAATCACACCAAATCCTCCGCAGCGCCGCAGTTTTAAAATTTTCATCCTTGATTTCAAATCCCTTCATGGCCTCGTCCCTCCCTAACTCTGCAACCTCCTCCAGCCCCACAAGCCTTCGCGATCTCTGCGCTTCTCCAATTCTGGCCTCTTGTGCATCCCTGATTTTAATCGTTCAACCATTGGAGGCTGCGCCTTCAGCTGCCTATGGCCTAAGCTCTGGAATTCCCTCCCTAAACCTCTCCGCCTCTCTACCTCTACCTCTCCTCCTTTAAGACACTCCTTAAAACCTACCTCTTCCACCAAGCTTTTGGTAATCTGACCTAATATCTCCTTATTTAGCTTGATGTCAAATTTTGATTGATAATGCTCTAGTGAAGCGCCATGGGATGTTTTACTACCTTAAATGCGCTGTATAAATGCAAGTTGTTGTTCTTGCTCCTTCTAGTGTATTGGCACCTTACTTTCAGTTTACATTTACTGTATTCCACTTGAAAGCTAAAACAAAACTTATATATAATTAATGATGTGCAATATGTCTGGTCAAATGCTGCCTTGATGTCAAGGGCAGTCACTCTCAGCTCCGCTCTGGAATTCGGCTCTTTTGTCCATGTTTGGACCAAGGCTGTAATGACGTCTGGAGCCGAGTTTTGAAATTTTTTGATTATCTAGACCAGTTCTAACTGCGTATTTTATTAGTGTGCCACACAGAGAGCCAAGAGCAAGTGCAGAATTCGGGTTGGACGTTGGAGGGTGGGGGAATAATTGAACCCAGGCAGGGGAGTGGGGAGGCAGCTGGAATGGTGAAGAGGAGATGGGAATTGGGGGGTGGGGGGGGGGCTGTTGGGGAGAAATGGCTGAGAAACCCTCTTGTGGAGGGGTGGGCGGAGAGAGTATGAACCGTAGTCAATTTTTTCCAGTCGGTGAGAGAGGTTAGCAGATTTTAATGCTCAGTGCGGAAGGTACAGTTTTGCTGCTGTTAGGGAAAGGTGGAAGTGGTCAGAGGACTGTTCAGTTACTCAGTAGTTGGGGGCAGCGAGCAGAAAGGCCATTCGGGGACAGATGGGGGTGCAGTTATTTTGTGTTGATACTCTGGGACGGAGAGTGTGATTGGCTGACAGTCTACAAGAATAAAAGTCCTTGTTTTGGGGGGTGGGGAAGAGAAGAGGTCATAGTCATAGAGTTATACAGCACAGAAAGAGGCCCTTCGGCCCATCGTGTCCGCGCCGGCCATCAAGCCCTATCTATTCTAATCCCATTTTCCAGCACTTGGTCCGTAGCCTTGCATGCTATGGCGTTTCAAGTGCTCATCTAAATGCTTCTTGAATGTTGTGAGGGTTCCTCCCTCTACCACCCTTCCAGATTCCAACCACCCTTTGGGTGAAAAAGCTTTTCCTCAAATCCCCTCCAAACCTCCTGCCCCTTAGCTTGAAACTATGCCCCCTGGTTATTGACCCCTTTTACTAAGGGGAAAAGTTCCTTTCTGTCTACCCTGTCTATGCCCCTCATAATTTTGTACACCTCAATCAGGTCTCTGCTCTAAGGAAAACAACCCCAGCCTGTCCAGTCTCTCTTCATAGCTGAAGCGCTGTAGCCCAGGTAACATCCTGGTGAATCTCCTCTGCACCCTCTCCAATGCAATCACATCCCTCCTGTAGTGTGACGACCAGAACTGCACACAGTATTCCAGCTGTGGCCTAACTAGCGTTTTGTACAGCTCCATCATAACCTCCCTGCTCTTGCCTTCATTAGCCAAGGCATAGAATATAAGTGTCCCATATGCCTTTTTAACCACCTTATCTACCTGTCCTCCTGCCTTCAGGGATCTATGTACATGCACACCAAGGTCCCTCTGTCCTTCCTAGGGTCCTACCATTCATTGTGTATTCCCTTGCCTTGTTAGTCCTCCCAAAATGCATCACCTCACACTTTTCAGGGTTAAATTCCATTTGCCACTGTTCTGCCCATCTAACCATCCCGTCTATATCATCCTGTAGCCTGAGGCTTCCCTCCTCGCTATTTACCACTCCACCAATTTTCGTGTCATCTGCGAACTTACTGATCATACCTCCTACATTCATATCTAAATCATTAATGTACACTACAAACAGCAAAGGACCCAGCACCGATCCCTGCGGTACACCACTGGACAAAGGCTTCCAGCCACAAAAACAACCTTCGACCATCACCCTCTGCCTCCTGCCAGTGAGCCAATTTTGGATCCAATGTGCCAAATTGCCCTGGATCCCATGGGCTCTTACCTTCTTGACCATGTGGGACTTTGTCAAAAGCCTTCCTGAAGTCCATGTAGACTACATCAATTGCACTACCCTCATCCACACACCTAGTCACCCCCTCTCAAAATTCAATCAAATTGGTTAGACATGATCTCCCCCTGACAAAGCCATGCCTCTCCAAGTGGAGACTAATTCTGTCCCTCAGAATTTTTTCCAATAATTTCCCTACCACTGATGTTAGGCTCACTGGCCTGTAATTCCCTGGTTTATCCCTACTACCCTTCCTGAATAATGGTACTACGTTAGCTGTTCTCCAGTCCTCTGGCACTTCCCGTGTGGCCAGAGAGGTTCTGAAAATTTGTGTCAGAGCCCCTGCAATCTCCTCCCTTGCCTCACACAGCAGCCTGGGATACATCTCGTCAGGGCCTGGGGATTTATCCACTTTTAAGCCCGCTAAAACTGCTAGTACCTCCTCCCTCTCAATACTAATTTGTTCACGTATATCACCATGCCCCTGCCTGCTTTCTATGCCTACATCGTCCTTCTCCATAGTGAACACATCCTGCCACCTATAAACACAATGGGCCTGAATTTACAGTAGCTGGTGAACGAACGGCACCTGGCGTTCGTTAGATTTGTCTGTTTAATTTCCATGAGCTTTTGCACTGCAAGTTGCTATAAGTGGGAATGGCACGGCGCCCTCTACAGGGCATCTGGGACATGTGTGAATAGGAAAACCAACTGTGAATCTCCTTAACCAATCGGATTGAAGCATTGTTAATGAACAGCGCAGACTCTAACAGAAAGTGTAAGTTAGAATAGTGAATTCAATGTCAAATCAGGTGCAGAAAGTGAAAGAGAGGTAAGGAAAGATTGGATTAAGAGAGAGAAAAAAGAGATAGAGAAAAAGAAAACAAATTAATTTTTTTATTAAATCTCCCAACAAAATTAAGAGCTGAAGGAATGAGACTCCGTACTTATAAAAATTAATTTTCCATTGCAGAGAGGTTGTTTGGCAGTAATTTAAGAATTATCACACTGTTAAAAAGGGTACATAGAGTGAAATGTACAAACTTTGTGATGAGTTTAGTTCTTATCTTTGACGTAAGTACAGGAACTTCACGCCATTCAATATATTTGAATGCGGAGCCAGTCGATGAGATGCCATTTTTGTGCAGCTTGCGGAGGAGCTGTGCATTTGGGATAGCAACTTTTTTTTTGCGTTTAACTGCCCATCTGCGCTTGCCTGAAGTTGCTGTCTGTTTTGTGCATAAATAACGGGGTGTTGAAAACTCAAGAACAGAAAATGAAGGAAAATGCTGTTTTTTGAATAATGCAATGTAGATGCAACCTTGGTTTATTTTCATCCGAAAATCATTGCTTCTGACATTGCAGCACTCTTTTGGTATTGTGCAAAATAGACAATTTGGATTATGTGTTCAAGTCTATAGTGGGCTTGAATTCACTGCATTTTGACTCCGAGCCAAATGAGCCGAGTTTGATAATGGGGTCTCATTTTCTGTGGTTTTCAAGCTTCATTAGGCTCACCTCTCTGGATTACTGTGAGGGGAGCTTCGGCTACTTCCAGAGGCTGGAGTAGATGGAACTTACTGGGTTTATCATGTCCCCAATAACCTGCTGTTTTTCTCCACATCAGTCACTAACTAGATGTTGACACAACGCAGGATGGCCATGCCCTAGGAGGCATATCTATTCAGCCTTTTGGAGTCCAAGTGGCTAGACTCATGGAACAGAGATGCAGATTAGCATTGTCTGTAATTGGGTCTATTGAGATTTTCTTACCAGCAAACAGCCGAACTACATTTGTTACAAAGACTTCACGTAGGCCTTTCAGGGAGCAATCCCTTCTGCTAGTTTAACCCAGTTGGGCTCAAGCCTTTAATTTTGGTGCATGGCCCATTGCCAAGGAGATTTTGCTTGCCTAGTTTTATTAGGATTTCGTTAAGAGCTGCAGTTGATACGGATGCCCTTTGATGGAAAGGGGCTATTTTGCAAGCAAGAATAGTGCTTGTGGGATGGCTGTAAATGCAGTCAACAAAACCACTGAACAAAAGTCTTATTGGGGTTTTTCTCAACTGAGTGGCTAGCTGACTGTGCACCTTTTAAGCAGCTAAAAATGTTGGTTCTTGGATGAACTTTAGATATTGGAAGCAGTCACTTTATTTTTTCTGAAGTGGCAATACCAAACAAAATCCTATAACCTCTCATTCCTGGTATTGTTCTACTGAATTTTTGCTGTACCCTTTCCATGGCTGTAATATCCTTTCTACAAAGGGGTGCCCAGAATTTCTCTCAATACTTTTCCTGTGGCCTAGCCAGTGTGTTGCACAAATTTAATATCACTTCCTTGCTTTCAAATTCAGTGCCCCTATGTATAAGTACTAGAATCCCATTTGCCTTTTTATGGCCTTTTCTACCTGCTGTCCCTCAGGCCTTGTGGTAAGTGCACATGTCACTCATTTTGTTGCTCAGTGGGTACACTGTTTTACAACAATAGAATGTTACCAACAAAGTGTGACAGGAAGTAAATGTGATGTTACGGAGATTGTGTACTACACTTTTAATGGATTATAGATGTTATGTAATACATAGAGTAATTATCGTGACGCCCGTATCATGTCATGCACTGCTCAACTCGCCCATCGCCCTTTGTTGATTTATACTGGCTTCCATCCCTCAGCCCATTAAATTTTAAAACCTTTTCCGCATTTTTAAATCTTTCCATGGTTTTGCAGGACCAGTATTTCTGCAACTTCCTTCACTCTTAAATCCCCTCTTGCATCCTTCAGCCCTCTGACCCTGACCATTTGTGCTTGCACCACTTTCAGCTACTATGTCTGGAAAAAGCTGTCCCAAACCTCTCCACTTCTCTCCAGCTTTTGAAAACTTTCTAAAAAGTTAACTTTTAAACCAAACTTTCAAACACCCTTCCTAAAAGAAAAAGAAAGTCTTGCATTTATATAGCGCCTTTCACGACCACCAGATGTCCCAAAACTCTTTGCAGCCAATCAAGTTCTGACGAAAGGTCATCGACCTGAAACGTTAACTCTCTCTCTCTCCACGGATGCTGCCTGGCCTGCTGAGTTTTTCCAGCGTTTTCTGTTGTTATTTAAGTACTTTTGAAGTGTAGTTACTGTTGTAATGTAGGAAACGTGGCAGCCAATTTGTGCACAGCAAGCTCCCACAAACAGCAAGGTAATAATGACCAGATAATCTGTTTGTGATGTTGATTAGAGGGATAAATATTGGCTAGGACACCGGGGATAACTCCCCTGCTCTTCTTCGAAATAGTGCCATAGGATCTTTTACGTCCACCTGAGAGGGCAGACGGGGCCTCGGTTTAACGTCTCATCCAAAAGACAGCACCTCCAATTTGCAGCACTCCCTCAGTACTGCACTGGAGTGTCAGCCTAGATTTTTGTGCTCAAGTCCCTGGAGTGGGACTTGAACCCACAACCTTCTAACTCAGAGGCAAGGGTACTACCAACGGAGCCAAGGCTGACACAAACGATGCCTCCGTGCCCGCTCATTTATTCCTTTTATTTCGTTTTTCCTTTTCACCTCCACCCCACCCCCATAAAATACCTTAGGACAGTTTCTGAGTTAAAGGTGCAATTTAATGAAAATTGCTGTTATCTTTTGAGCAATAATTGAGTCCTTGCTTTCCAATTTTACTATTATTATTACTCTATTATTTACTATAATTCCAATTACTAATTGTTGTTTGTTCCAGCTTTCCAGAAAATCTCATGCCTCAGAAGGAAGATATTGAACCTAAACTTATGACTATTGGAACAAACAATGTATTTGAAGTTGGGTGTCGTATCCTTTCTTGTAAATAATTATCAATGGGATTTGCTACTAGAGTATTAAGATTACTAACTTTTAGGTTATTTTTAAGAATTCAATTTCTCCAGAAGATTTTGTCTTCAAGGCCAAACCATAATCAGCAAAATCAGGAATTGTTTTTGATGTGTCTGTTTCCGTATGTACTGCAGTTGTATTAGTTTAAAGATAATTGATTACTGTAATCTAGCTCTTTATTAAGATCAATGTTATCTCCAGCAGTTCTATGAAAATTCTTCCTTTGTTTTCAGCTAGGTTATCACAATGTTGCTTTTGAGAGTCAAATACTGAGTGGTATCCTTTTAATTAGAATTAGTAAAGCTTCAGTGATTTAACGTGAGTTGCTGCTCAACAATACACAGTAAATTTTTCTTTATTCTTTCATGGGATGTGGGCATCGCTGACAAGACCAGCATTTATTGCCCATCCCTAATTGCCCTTGAGAAGGTGATGTTGTGAGCCGCCTTTTTGAACCACTGGAGTCGGACTGGTGAAGGTGCTCCCACAGTGCTGTTAGTGAGGGCGTTCCAGGATTTTGACCCAGCAACAATGAAGGAACGGCAATATATTTCCAAGTCAGAATGGTGTGTGACTTGGAGGGGAGCTTGCAGGTGGTGGTGTTCCCATGAGCCTGCTGCCTTGTCCTTCTAGGTGGTAGAGGTCGCAGGTTTCGGAGGTGCTGTCTAAGAAGCTTTGGCAAGTTGCTGCGGTGCATCTTGTAGTTGGTACACACTGCAGCCACGGTGGAGGGAGTGAATATTTAAGGTGGTGGATGGGATGCCAATCAAGTGGGCTGTTTTGTTTTGGATGGTGTCAAGCTGCTTGTGTGTTGTTGGAGTTACACTCATCCAGACAAGTGGAGAGTATTCCATCACACTCCTGACTTGTACCTTGTAGATGGTGGAAAGGCTTTGGGAAGTCAGGAGGTGAGTCACTTGCCACAGAATACACAACCTGCTCTTGTAGCCACAGTATTTATGTGGCTGGTTCAGTTAAGTTTCTGGTCAATGGTGACTCCCAAGGATTTTTCTGGTGTGGGATTCGGCGATGGTAATGCTGTTGAATGTCAAGGGGGGTGATTAGACTCTCTTGTTGGAGATGGTCATTGCCTGGCACTTGTGTGGCTCGAATGTTACTTGCCACTTATCAGCTCAAGCTTGAACGTCGTCCAGGTCTTGCTGCATGCAGGCACGGACTGCTTCATTATCTGATGAGTTGTGAATGGCACGGAACACTGTGCAATCATCAGCGAACGTCCCCATTTTTGACCTCATGATGGAGGGATGGTCATTGATTAATCAGCTATATATGGCTGGGCCTAGGACACTGCCCTGAGGAACTCCTGCAGCGATGTCCTTGGGCTGAGATGATTGGCCTCCCACAACAATCTTCCTTTATGCTAGATATTACTCCCATCCAGTGGAGAGTTTTCCCCCCTGATTCCCATTGACTTTGGTTTTATTAGGGCTCCTTAATGCCACACTCGGTCAAATGCTGCCTTGATGTCAAGGGCAGTCACTCTCACCTTACCTCTAGAATTCAGCTCTTTTGTCCGTGTTTGTACCAAGGCTGTAATGAGGTCTGAAACTGGATGGTCCTTGCGGATGCCAAACTGAGCATCAGTGAGCAGGTTACTGGTGAGTAAGTACCGTTTAATAGCACTGTCGACGACACCTTCCATCACTTTGCTGCTGATTGAGTGCGGGCTGATCGGGGTGGTAATTGGCCGGATTGGATTTGCCCTGCTTTTTGTGGACAGGACATACCTGGGCAATTTTCCACTTTGTTGGGTAGATGCCAGTGTTGTAGCTGTACTGGAACAGCTTGGCTAGTTCTTAATTAAAATCATAGTGCAGTTCTTAAAATCTGCTGCCTGCTAACTTTTTTTTGACTCGTTGAATCTGTGAACTGGTACCCGTTAAGCAGCTGGATGAACTTTAGAATATTCGGAACTGGGACTAATTACTTTCCATTTTGTGAAGTGCAAGCACCAAATAAAAAGCTTCCATTGTGGCAGGAGTGGCAACTAATTGTAGAGGAGCACTGACAAGAGAAAGCACCAGCAAATCATGCAGGTTTTAAAATAAATTACTTTAGTGTTGAGACTCTGGAAAAAGTATCAATTATTACGCTTCCAAAAACCTTCACCATCCAGTTGTTAGTTATCAGTTTACTTGTTCAGAATATTACAAATAGAATGAAACCAAGGAAAAACTGTATGACAAAATTGTTAAAAGTTCCCTAATTTTCTTATTTTCTCTGCTTGTACAGCATACTTTGGTCTGAAAATCAGTGCTCTCCTTATCTGGGACTTCTGTAAATGTAATAGTGCTCTTCAGTTCATATGATTCTCCTGCTTTTTCAGCTGTATTGTAATGCTGACCTAAAGTCACTGTTTATTGACGAAGTCAGATTTATTTCCTCGTACCTTGAGCTAATCTTACCAATCTCCTCCCCGTTCAACTCATTCTCTTCCCCCGCCCCCCCCCCCCCCCCCCACCCCACCCAGTGCTGACCCTGTGGACGCTCCCAGTGGGGCAGCCATCACCGACCCTCTCCGCATCTCCCTCCAGAATGTCCGTTCACTTGCGAACAAGGCCCTTGCCATTCATGAGCTTATCATGGATGATTGCATTGACATCATGGCCATGACAGAAACTTGGTTGAGGGGTGATGACACCTTACCCTGAAATGAAGCCTCCCCGCCTGGCTCTACCTTCCACCATTTACTCCGCCCAGACCGTCGCAGTTGTGGTGTGGCTCTCGTCACCAAATCACACCTTGGTCTGCCCCCCTACTCCTCCGGCACTGTCTCCTCCTTTGAGCATCTCACCTTATTCCACCCCTCTCACCTCTCATTTAAAATTCTCGTTCTCTACCATCCACCCAAGTACCATAAAAGTTTTATTACCGAGATACCTTCACTGCTCTCCTCCCTCAGCCTCTGCACCGAACGACTTCTCATCCTCGGTGATTTCAACTTCCATCTCAATTTATAATGCTCCCCTCTGAGTTCACCAGCCTCCCATCATCCTCCCTTGCACAAAAGCAAAATACTGCGGATGCTGGAAATCTGAAATAAACACAGAAAATGCTGGAAATACTCAGCAGGTCAGGCAGCATCTGTGGAGAGAGAAACAGAGTTAACGCTTCAGATCGATGACGAAGGGTCTTCGACCTGAAACGTCAACTCTGTTTCTCTCTCCACAGATGCTGCCTGACCTGCTGAATATTTCCAGCATTTTCTGTGTTTATTTCCTATCCTCCCTTAATCTTTCCCTCCATGTAAACTCCCCAACCCATATTCATGGCCACCCCCTCAACCTTGCCATCTCTCGTGGCCTTGCTACGCCCATCGTGTCAATCGCAGATAAGGCCATCTCTGACCACTTCCTCGTATCGCTCTCCACTCTCATCCCCCTTCCACCCCCCCACCCAACCCTACTTCCTTCTGTGTCCGCCGCTGGAAAAAAAACTCTCCCAACTCTCTTAGTAAATGCACTTATGAAATCCCAACTGTCCAGCCTTTGGCCCTCAATTCACCACGACATTTCTGCAGCTACCGATCTGCTCAATCACACCCTCACCACCACCTTTGATGCCCTAGTCCCTGTTAAAACAATTACTCTCTCTCACCCTGGCCATTCCCCCTGGTATAGCTCTGATCTTCGCTCCCTTACGTCCAAGGGACGCAGACTTGAACGGACATGGCGGACAACTGGTTTAGCCATTCACCGCCAGTTCTGGCTGGACTACATAAAGCATTATCAGGTCCTGCTCTCGTCTGCCAAAATTTCTCACTATTCCAGAATCATTCTGGAATGCAGAGATAAACCCTGGCTTCTGTTCTCCACTGCTAACTGTCTTCTTAAACCTCTCTCCCCTGTCTCCTCCACCCTCCCCTCTGACAACAAGTTTGAGGAGCTCATGGACTTCTTTGTCTCTCAGATTGAGACCATCCATTCAGCTGCCTCTGCCACTTCCCTTCCTTGCCCTAGCCCACCGGCCCAAACTTCCTCTAAGGTTCCCTGCTGCTATAGCCCTGAACTCGCATCTTTCTCCAGTTTCTCTCCGATCTCCCCTCATGACCTCTCCGCGCTTATCTTGTAGATGAGACCCATTTCCTGCTCCCTGGACCCTATTCCCACTAAACTGCTTACCACCCAACTTCCTTTTCTGGCTCAGATTGTTAATGGTTCTCTCTCCTCAGGTACTGTCCCCCTCTCTCCCTCAAATCTGCCGTCATCATCCCTCTCCAAAAAAAACTAATCCTTGACCCCTCCGTCCTTGCAAACTACCGCCCTATCTCCAACCTCCCTTTCCTCTCCAGTCCTTGAACATGTTGTCGCCTCCCAAATCCGTGCCCATCTTTACCGCAACTCCATGTTTGGATCCCTCCAATCAGGTTTCTGTCCCTGTCACAGTACCGAAACAGCTCTCATCAAAGTCACAAATTACATCCTTTGTAACTGTGACAAAGGTGTAAACTATCCCCCTCATCCTTCTTGACTTGTCTGTAGCCTTTGACACGGTTGACCACTCCATCCTTCTCCAACGTGCTGCCACCGTCGTCCAGCTGGGTGGGACTGCACCCTCCTGATTCCATTCTTATCTAATCGTAGCCAGAAAATCACCTGCAACAGCTTCTCTTCCCGCTCCTGCATCTCCCTGCCCTCTTTCTCTCTCTCTCCCCCCCCCCCTCACTCTCTCTCCCCCCTCACTCTCTCTCCCCCCCCTCACTCTCTCTCCCTAGCCTTCGATCATCTCTCCTTCCTTTCCCCCCCCCCCACCTTTCGATCCCATCCCCTCTCTTCCCCCCCCCCCCCCTTCGATCCTCTCTTCTTTCTCACCCCTTCGATTCCCTCTCCTCCATCCTCACCTCCCAGATTCCCCCTGCTCGAACTCCTCTCCTCCCTCCCCCCGATTCCCCCTCCTCCATCAAGGGGCTATTGAGGTGGCGGGGGGGGGGACTTAAAGCAATCACTATCACTAGAGAGAACGTACTAGGCAAACTAATGGGACGAAAGGTGGCCTACATCCTGGAGTCTTAAAAGAGGTGGCTGCAGAGATAGTGGATGCATTGGTTGTAATCTGCCAAAATTCCCTGGATTCTGGGGAGGGCCCAGCGGTCTGGAAAACCGCAAATGTAACACCCCTATTTAAGAAAGGAGGGAGACGGAAAGCAGGCAACTATCGACCAGTTAGCCTAACATCTGTCATTGGGAAATGCTGGAGTCTATCGTTGAGGAAGTGGTAGCAGGACATTTAGAAAATCATAATATGTCGTAAGAATGAGCCTTACGCGTGGTGAACTTAAAGTAAGCTTTAATCAACTAAAAAGGTGCTACATACAAAAGAGGTCTTACTCTGTGCCTCTCCAGGATCCAACTGATCAGTCCAGTATTTATCCTGGACTAATCACAGGAAGTGATGCAATAAAGTTCGAGTCACAGGAAGCTGTATTGTGTTACCACATTCTCCCCCCCCCCCAAAAGATTAGGAGGCCGGGATGCTCCCTCCATTTCGTAGCCACTGGACGAGGGAGAGCCACACCCATTTGGGTTCTCGTAGCGGTAGAGGGCCCCTAGCCCGTTTACCCGCCGCGGGCCGTGGACCAGAGTCCGAGTGATCCAGCTCGCTCTGTGAGGGGTCAGGACGATCCTGACTGTGTACTGGTGCCCGAACGGGTGTCGGGCAGGGCTGTGGCAGATCCGTTTCCGAGCGTACGGTACGGGGTGGATCGTGGCTGCGCGTGCGAGCCCCGATGGGCTCATAGTCAGTCTGCCCCAGGTCGGCACGCTGGAGTGAGGTACCAGCCGGCGTCGGATCCAGATCGTGATGAGAGGCACCTGGCGAGCCCAGATATGTGCCTGGTACAATATCATCCCCTGGTGTCCCTCTGTTTCGGCGGGCAGGGAGCCAGATCCCGCAATGACACGGTAGATTCCCGACCGTCAGGATACCGAATATAGGCGTAGGTAGGGTTGACGTCAGTGAGCTCAACTTCATCTACCAGGGGGTCATTCTTAGACGCCCGGACATATCTTCGGAGTAGCACTGGTCCCGGTGTAGTCAGCCACGATGGGAGAGATATCCCATAGGATGAGCGACGCTGAAATCGGAAGAACCGTTCATGAGGCGTCGTATTTGTGGCGGTCGAAAGGAGGGACCGTGTGGAGTGTAATGCGTCTGGAAGTACTGCTTCCCATTGCTGGTTGGGTAGGCCCCGAGATCTCAAAGCCAGACGAACCGCATTCCAGATGATAGCGTTAAAATGCTCGACTTGCCCATTCCCGACCGGATGATAAGGCGTCGTTTTGCTGGCAGCAATACCCCGTTCCGAGAGAGAGGCCTTGAGTTCTCCTGACACAAAAGAAGGGCCCCGATCCGAATGAACATAGGATGCCATGCCACAGAAAGCAAATACCTGCTCAAGGCAGCTGATAACCATGGTCGTCAGCATATTGGGGCAGGGAAAGGCAAACGGAAAACGGGAATACTCATCGACCATGGTCAATAGATAAGTGTTGCGAGTTGAAGAGGGCAACGGCCCCTTAAAATCGATGCTAAGCCGTTGCATTGGCTGGGTCGCATGTATGAGTATACCACCTGAGGGGCGGAAAAACCGAGGTTTCAATTCCGCACAGACTCTGCAGTCCGAGCACATCTTCTTTACATCCCCGATAGAGAATGGGAGATTTCGGGACCGCACGAAGTGTAGCATGCGAGTAACGCCCGGATGACACAACCCATCATGGATGTCTACGAGCGTAGAGGGCGCCATGGCGGAGCAGAATGCTCGTGTGAGGGTATCCGGAGCCACATTCTCCTTGCCAGGTCGATAGTGGATGGTGTAACCAAAAGAGGCCAATTCCAGCCGCCAAAGCTGGATTTTATTATTTTTAATTTTGGTCCGTTTTCGATTATCGAGCATGAAGGCGACCGATCGCTGGTCCGTGATTAAGGTAAAGTGCTGGCGAGCTAGGAGATGACTCCACTTCCGTACTGCCTCTATGATGGCTGTAGTTTCTTTCTCAACTGGAGGATAATGTAGCTCAGCCCCTTGAAAAGTCCTGGACAAAAATGCCACCGGACGACCTTCCTGATTCAGAGTGGCCGAGATCGCCACCTCCGAGGCATCACACTCAACGACAAAAGGAAGACTCTCATCGATGGAGTGAAGAGTCGCTTTCTCCAACTGTTTTTTCAGGAGGTTAAAGGCTGCAACAGCCGCTGTGTCTAGTGGGAATGTGCTGGCCTTCAGTAGAGGTTGGATTCGGTCTGAGAAGTTAGGAATCCATTTAGCATAGTATGCAAACAGGCCGAGGATCCGGCGCAAGGAGGCCGGATTCTTAGGTGGCGGGAGTTCTTGGAGTGGGCGAAGCCTTTCAGGGTCAGCTTTAATGATGCCATTGCCCACACAATAGCCAAGGATGTTGATGCTTGGTTGTGACTCAATGGATTTAGCCGCATTTAATGTCAAATTACGGTGCTGGAGTGCATCCCAAAATCGTTGGAGATTGGCGTCATGTTCCCGCTGATTGCGACCTGCGACAGTAATATTGTCCAGATAAGGAAACGTATCCTTGAAGTCTTCCTGTTTGACCAGGTCATCCATTGCTCGCTGGAAGACAGCCACTCCATTAGTGACCCCAAAGGGGAGGCGACGAAATTGATACAGCCGTCCATTGGCTTCAAAGGCCGTATACTGCTTCAAGGGTACCTGATGATAGGCACTTTTCAAATCATATGTTGAGAACACCGTGTACTCAGCCAGTTTATTAACCATATCATCGATGAGCGGCAATGGGTATGCGTCCAAGTCCGTATATTGATTGATAGTCTGTGAATAGTCAATGCACAGCCGTTTCTTGTGAGGTTGTGTAGGGTTCTTAACAATAACGACCTGGGCGCGCCATGGCGACGAACAAGGCTCGATGATATCCTCTGCTAAAAGCCGAGAAATCTCAGCCGCAATAAAAGACTGGTCTTCCTGACTGAAACGTCGTGACTTTGTTATAATCGGTTTGCCTCGAGGAGGGATACTGGTAAACAGTGAGGGTTCATCCAGTGAAGCTGCTGACAATGCACAGAACGGTAATCGAGGTCGTATATTAGAAATAGTGAGTTCAGGTTTGGATCCGCCGAACTCAATGGTGAGCTTCTTATGCTGCTTTTGAAAATCCAGCCCTAAGATAAGATCATTACATAAGTCCTTGAGCACCGAAAGCCGGGTGGAGGGATACCTGTGACCATTAAGTGTTATTTCAACCATACAAAAGCCAGAAATTCTGGTATTAAGTGATGACTGAGCCATCGCAACTGCCTGGTCCGATGGGAAAACATGTAGCTTTAACTCTGCAACAATCTGTTCCCTAATGAAACTATCAGTGCTACCTGAGTCAATTAAGGCATCTAAAGTATGTCCATTAATTGATGCTTTTGTAGCTGCATGGAATAGGTTCTGAGGACAAGCAGCTGTAATTGGTGTCGTTGCACAAAGAGTGGCTGAAACTCTAGGTGTGTTTCTTCGAGAGGAAACCCAAGAGGAAGCACGATAGATTTTAGCCGGAACATCTTGATAGGCCCTTACCGGGGCAGTTCGGTAGGACTTAGCTTGATAAGCCCTCGTAGAGGCTCTTGATAGGCAAACCTTTGCAAAATGACCCTTTTTGTTGCAATGACTGCAAAACGCATTGCGAGCAGGGCAGAATTTCCGAGGGTGAAACTCATCACCACAAAAGAAGCATTTCTTAGATTGCCAAGAGGCTGCCACAGTGGGGTCATCATCCTCTTCATCAGTGAAGTCATCAGATTGATCGTCAGGGATAAAGACCTCCCTAATAGAGTTCACCTGTGGCCTCTTAAATTGCCTGACTGTAGTTAAGGCAGTGGACCGAGGTCTGGGCACTGTATCAAGGTCTGCATTTCTTTTTGCCAGATCTAGAGAGCAAGCCATGTCATAAGCTCTCTGAAGCTCAAGTGTCTTACTTTCCAGTAGACGCTGGCGTATAAATGGGGAGGCAAGCCCGCAGATGAAAGCATCACGGATCATTTCTTCACGGTACAGCTCAGCTGAAGCCGCCTGAAAGTTACAGTCCATACTAAGTCTGCGAAGCTCTTGGAGGAATTTATCAATGGATTCCTCCGGCCCTTGTTGGGCTGTAGCTAGTAGATGTCTGGCATAGACCTCATTCGGTGTCTTAGTATATAGTCTCTTAAGCGTCCGAATTGCCTCCTCGTAACTGTCCCATTCCTCCACATACTGAAATACATTCGGGGTGACACAGTTGATGAGTATCCGCAACTTTGAGTCATCATCAGCCTTGCAATATTCAAGGAAATTGTCAAACGTGCGATACCGGTGTTTCCACACCTTACCGGCTGCTGGGGTGTTTGGGTCCAAGTCAAGACGCGATGGTTTAAGGATGTTTTCCATGATGGGTGATTCCCTGGATCCTTAGTTCCGAGTTCGTCCAAAAAGTTTGAGTGCGAAGTTTTCCAAAGTTGATTAAATTGTCGTAAGAATGAGCCTTACGCGTGGTGAACTTAAAGTAAGCTTTAATCAACTAAAAAGGTGCTACATACAAAAGAGGTCTTACTCTATGCCTCTCCAGGATCCAACTGATCAGTCCAGTATTTATCCTGGACAAATCACAGGAAGTGATGCAATAAAGTTCGAGTCACAGGAAGCTGTATTGTGTTACCACAATATAGTCAAGCAGTGTCAGCATGGTTTTATGAAAGGGAAATCATGTTTGACAAATTTGTTGGAGTTCCTTGAAGATGTAACAAGCAGGGTGGATGAAGGGGAACCAGTAGATGTCATGTATTTGGATTTCCAGAAGGCATTCAATAAGGTGCCACATAAAAGGTTACTACACAAGATAAGAGCTCACTGGGTTGGGGATAATATATTAGCATGGATAGAGAATTGGTTAACTAACAGAAAACAGAGTCGGGATAAATGGGTCATTTTCAGATTGGCAAACTGTAACTAGTGGGGTGCCGCAGGGATCAGTGCTGGGGCCTCAACTATTTACAATCTATATCAATGACTTGGATGAAGGGACTGACTGATGTAGCCAAATTTGCTGCTGATACAAAGATAGGTGGGAAAGCAAATTGTGCGGAGGACGCAAAGAATCTCCAAAGGGATATAGATAGGCTAAGTGAGTGGGCAAAAATCTGGCAGATGGAGTTTAATGTGGGAAAATGCGAGGTTATCCACTTTGGTAGGAAAAATAAAAAAGCAAATTATTATTTAAATGGGGAGAGATTACAAAATGCAGAGGGACCTGGGGGTCCTTGTACATGAATCACAAAAAGTTAGCATGCAGGTGCAGCAAGTAATTAGGAAGGCAAATGGAGTGTTGGCCTTTATTGCAAAGGGAATGGAGTATAAAAGTAGGGAAGTCCTGTTACAACTGTGAGACCACACCTGGAGTACTGCGTACAGTTTTGGTCTCCTTATTTAAGAAAGGATTGGAGGCAGTTCAGAGAAGGTTCACGAGGTTGATTCCGGAGATGAAGGGGTTATCTTATGAAGAAAGGTTGAGCAGGTTGGGCCTATACTCATTGGAGTTTAGAAGAATGAGAGGGGATCTTATTGAAACATATAAGATTCTGAAGCAGCTTGACAGGGGAGATGCAAAGAGGATGTTTCCCCTCGTGGGGGAACCTAGAACTAGGGGACATAATTTCAGAATAAGGGGGCACCCATTTAAATTGGAAATGAGGAGGAATTTCTTCTCTGAGGGTCGTGAATCTTTGGAATTCTCTTACCCTGAGTGCTGTGGAGGCTGGGTCATTGAATATATTTAAGGTGGAGATACAGATTTTTGAAAGGTAAGGGAGTCTAGGGTTACGGGGAGCAGGCAGGGAAGTGGAGTTGAGGCCAAGATCAGGTCAGCCATGATCTTATTGAATGTTGGAGCAGGCTCGAGGGGCCAAATGACCTACTCCTGCTCCTACGTCTTATGTTCTTATGTATCCCCCCGATCCCCTCTCCTCCCTCCCCCTGATCCCCTTCAAAATCTTATGTTTCAAGTCCCACTCCAGAAGCTGACATCCAGTGCAGTGCTGAGGGAGTGCGGCACTGTTGCAGGTGCCGTCTTTCAGATGAGACATTAAACCGAGGCCCCGTCTGCTCTCTCAGGTGGACGTAAAAGATCCCATGGCACTATTTCGAAGAAGAGTAGGGGGGTTATCCCCGTTGTCCTAGCCAATAGATATCCCTCAATTAACATAACAAAAACAGGTTATCAGGTCATTATCACATTGCTGTTTGTGGGAGCTTGCTGTGTGCAGATTGGCTGCCACGTTTCCCACATTACAACAGTGACTGCACTCAAAGTACTTCATTGGCTGTAAAGCGCTTTGAGACGTCCGGTGGTCGTGAAAGGCGCTATAGAAATGCAAGTCTGTCTTTCTTTCCTCTCACACCCCCCCCCCCCCCCCCGATCCCCCCTCTCACCCCCCCACCCCTTGATCTCCTCTCCTCTCCAGCCCCCTTCAATCCCCCCTCCTCCATCCTCCCCCCTCCTCTCTTTCCCCCCCGCCCCCCCTTCAATCCCCTCTGCCCCCTCTCCTCTCTTTGCCCCTCCCCTCTCCCCC
Organism: Squalus acanthias; assembly: GCA_030390025.1. NCBI lineage: Eukaryota > Metazoa > Chordata > Chondrichthyes > Squaliformes > Squalidae > Squalus > Squalus acanthias. The sequence goes on from CM059426.1 coordinate 171,188,305, forward strand.
TGCCCCATCCGATCCCCTGATCTTCTCCGCACCGAGCAGAGGAAAACTTGGTGGTGCAGGCCACAGTCGGCGCACCTTTGGTACTGCGCATGCTCGACCACATTGAGTGCGCATGCTCGGTTCCAGACGGGCGCACATGCGCAGAAAAAAGCAGTGCAAATAATCACTCCGAAAGAAAATGCTTGTGGTCTTTAAAAGGTCTAACTTATCCTCCGATCAAAGGATACTTCTTTAAGGTCAAGGAAAGTCGAAAAATAGAGAAATGCAATTGCAGTTGCCCATAGACTTTCTATTCGCTTTTGCACGGCAAGTTCCTGTCAACCAAAGATCCAAAAAGCGCAGTGCCCTCTACAGGGCATCTGGGACCTGTGTGAACAGGGCAAGCAACTGTGTATCACCTTAACCAATCCGATTGAGGAATTGTTAATGAGCAGCGCAGAGTCTAAGACAGTTAGTGTCAGAAAATTAAATTCAATGTCAAATCAGGTACAGAAAGCAGATATGGAGATCAGGTGGGAAAGTAGAGTTGAATCTGAAGATCAGCCATGATCTTATTGAATGGCGGAGCAAGCTCGAGGGGCTGTATGGCCTACTCCTGCTCCTATTTCTTGCGTTCTTATGTAATAAAGAGAGGGAAAGAAAGATTGGATTAAGAGAGAGAAAAAAAAAAAAAAATTTAAAATTTTTTTGTGAAATCTCCAACAATAATTAAAATATGAAGGAATGAGACACCATGCTTGTAAAAGAGAATTTTCAGTGCCAGGGAGGTTCTTTGGTAGCAATTAAGACTTACTATGTCAGCTGTGGCTCAGTGGGTAGCACCCTAGCCTCTGAGTCAGAAGGTTGTGGGTTCAAGTATCACACCAGAGACTTGAGCACAAAATCTATGCTTGACATATGCTTTCTTAGGTGGCCGTAGAATGTCCTATGGCATTATTTTGAAGAAGAGCAGGGGAGTTACCTCTGGTATGCTGGCCAATATTTATCCTTCAATCAACATCACTTTGTAAAAAAAAAATCTTTTTTTTAATTTGTTCATGGGATGTGGGTGTCACTGGCAAGGCCAGCATTTATTGCCCATCCCTAATTGCCCTTGAGTAGATAGAGGTGAGCTGCTTTCTTGAACCACTGCAGTCCGTGTGGTGAAGGCACTCTCATAGTGCAGTTAGGGAACGTGTTCCAGGATTTTGACCCAGCAACGATGAAGGAACAGCAATATATTTCCAAGTCAGAAAGGTGTGTAACTTGGAGGGGAACTTGGAAGTGATGGTGTTCCCATGTGCCTGCTGCCATTGTCCTTCTCGGCGGTTGAAGTTGCGGGTTTGGGAGGTGCTGTCGAAGAAGCCTTGGCGAGTTGCTGCAGTCACGCTTGTAGATGGTACACATTGCAGCCACGGTGTGATGGTGGTGCAGGGACTAAATGTTTAAAGTGGTGGATGGGTGGGTGGTGGTGGATGCCCTCAATGAAGCGGGCTGCTTTGTCCTGGATGGTGTCTAGCTTCTTGGGTGTTGTTGGCGCTGCACTCATCCAGGCATTACACTCCTGACACGTGCCTTGTAGATGGTGGAAAGGGTTTGGGGAGTCAGGAGATGATGCTCGCCGCAGAATACCCAACCTCTGACCTGCTCTTAAGAAGCTACAGAATTTATGTGGCTTCTTCAGTTAAGTTTCTGGTCAGTGGTGACCCCCAGGATGTTCTTAGAATCATAGAATGGTTACAGCACAGAAAGAGGCCATTCGGCCTGTCGAGCCCGTACCGGCTCTCTGCAAGAGCACTTCAGCTAGTCCCACTCCCCCACCCTTTCTCCGTAGCCCTGCAAATTGTTTTCCTTCAGGTACTTATCCAATTCCCTTTTGAAAGCCACAATTCATTCTGCCTCCACCACCTTTTCAGGCAGTGAATTCCAGATCCTAACCACTAGCTGCGTAAAAAAGTTTTTCCTCATGTCGCCTTTGGTTCTTCTGCCAATCACCTTAAATCTGTGTCCTCTGATTCTTGACCCGCCAATGGGAGCAGTTTTTTTTCTGTCTACTCTGTCTAGACCCCTCATGATTTTGAACACCGCTATCAAATCTCCTCTCAACCTTCTCTGCTCTAAGGAGAACAACCTCAGCTTCTGCAGTCTATCCACGTAACTGAAGTTCCTCATTGCTGGAACCATTCTTGTAAATCTCTTCTGCACCCTCTCTAAGGCCTTCACATCCTTCCTAAAGTGCGGTGCCCAAAATTGGACACCATACTCCAGTTGAGGCCGAACCAGTGTTTTATAAAGATTCATCATAACTTCCTTGCTTTTGTACTCTATGCCTCTATTTATGAAGCCCAGGATCCCGTTATTTATGAAGCCCAGGATCCCGTATGTTTTTTTTAACTGCTTTCTCAATCTGCCCTGCCACCTTCAACGATTTGTGCACATATACTCCCAGGTCTCTCTGTTCATGCACCCCATTTAGAATTGTACCCTTCCGTTTATATTGCCTCTCCTCGTTCTTCCTACCAAAATGTATCACTTCGCACTTTTCTGCGTTAAATTTCATCTGCCACATGTCCGCCCATTCCACCAGTCTACCACTACCCTCCTCGCTGTTCAGTATACTTCCAAGTTTTGTGTCATCTGCAAATTTTGAAATAGTGCCCTGTACACCCAAGTCTAAGTCATTAATACATATCAAGAAAAGCATTGGTCCTAGTACCGATCCCTGGGGAACACCTTCCTTCAGTCCGAAAAATAACCAATTCACCACTACTCTGTTTCCTGTCACTTAGCCAATTCCGTATCCATGCTGCCACTGTCCCTTTTATTCCGTGGGCTTCAACTTTGCTGGCAAGTTTATTATGCAGCACTTTATCAAACGCCTTTTGGAAGTCTATGTACACCACATCAACCGCATTGCCTTCATCAACCCTCTCTGTTACCTCATCAAAAAACTCAATCAAGTTAGTTAAACATGAAAACCCCTCCGTTCAGTCCGTAAAGGTGACCCCGAGCTTCCTGTTGCCTGTCACTTTAATTCTCCGCTCCACTCCCACTCTGACCTCTCCGTCCTTGGCCTCTTACACTGTTCCAATGAAGCTCAGTGTAAGCTGAAGGAACAGCACCTCATCTTTCGAGTAGGCACTTTACAGCCTTCAGGACTCAACATTGAGTTCAACAATTTCAGACCATAACCTCTGCCCCGATGTTTTTTCATTTTTTTTTTTCTCTCTCTCACATGGCAGCTGTCGATCATTCTGCCATTGCCATTTACACTTCATCTAGAGTCATCTTTTGTTTCTTAACTTGTCCCATTGCCATCTCCTTTTGCCTTGCACCATCATCCCTTTTGTCTCTTAATCTCTCCTGCCTTCCATCCCATCACAGACCTTCCCTTTTGTTCTTTCCTCCCCTCCCCCCTTTCCCTGCCCCTATACTTGCTTAAAAACCTGTTCCATCTCCAACTTTTTCCAGTTCTGACGAAGGGTTATCGACCTGAAACGTTAACTCTGTTTCTCGCTCCACAGATGCTGCCTGACCTGAGTATTTCCAGCATTTTCTGTTTTTATTTCAGATTTCCAGCATCTGCAGAATTTTTTTTTGTATTAGTTAAACACAATTTACCTTTAACAGATAAGTGCTGGCTTTCCTTAATTAATCCATTCTTGTTCAAGTGACTGTTAATTTTGGCTCGGATTATCATAGAATCATAGAAAGTTACAGCACGGAAGGAGGCCATTTCGGCCCATCGTGTCCGCGCCGGCCAACAAAGAGCTATCCAGCCTAATCCCACTTCCCAGCTCTTGGTCCGTAGCCCTGCCGGTTAGAGCATCCCAAGTACACATCCAAGTACTTTTTAAATATGGTTAGGGTTCCCGCCTCTACCACCCTTTCAGGCAGTGAGTTCCAGACCCACACAACCCTCTGGGTGAAGAACTTTCCCCTCAAATCCCCTCTAAACCTTCCACCAATTACTTTAAATATGTGCCCCCTGGTTTTTGACCCCTCTGCTGAGGGAAATAGGACCTTTCTACCCACTTTATCGATGCCCCTCATAATTTTATACACCTCAATAAGGTCTCCCCTCAGCCTCCTCTGTTCCAAGGAAAACCAACCCAGCCTATCCAGTCTTTCCTCATAGCTAAGATTCTCTACTCCTGGCAACATCCTTGTAAATCTCCTCTGTACCCTCTCTAGTGCAATCGCATCTTTCCTGTAATGCGGTGACCAGAACTGCACGCAGTACTCTAGCTGAGGCCTAACTAGTGTTTTATACAGTTGAAGCATAACCCCCCCTGCTCCTGTATTCTATGCCACGGCTAATAAAGGCAAGCATTCCGTATGCCTTCTTAACCACCTTATCTTCTTGGCCTGCTACCTTCAGGGATCTGTGGACATGCACTCCAAGGTCCCTTTGTTCCTCTACACTACTCAGTGTCCTACCATTTAATGTGTATTCCCTTTCCTTGTTAGCCCTCCCCAAATGCATTACCTTACACGTCTCCGGATTGAATTCCATTTGCCACTGTTCTGCCCACCTGACCAATTTATTGATATCTTCCTACAGTCTACAGCTTCCTTCTTCAGTATCAACCACACAACCGATTTTAGTATCATCTGCAAACTTCTTAATCATACCCCCTATATTCAAGTCTAGATCATTGATATATAGCACAAAAAGCAAGGGACCTAGTACTGAGCCCTGCGGAACCCCACTGGAAACAGCCATCCAGTCACAAAAACGCCCATCAACCATTACCCTCTGCTTCCTGTCTCCGAGCCAGTTTTGAATCCAACTTGACACTTTGCCCTGGATCCCATGGGCTTTTAACTTCGTGACCAGTCTGCCATGTGGAACCTTATCAAAAGCCTTGCTAAAGTCCATATACACTACATCAAACGCACTACCCTCATCTACCTTCCTTGTTACCTCCTCAAAAAATTCAATCAAGTTTGTCAGACATGACGATAGCAAAATACTACGGATGCTGGAAATCCGAAATGACAACAGAAAACGCTGGAAAAACTCAGCAGGCCAGGCAGCATCCGTGGAGAGAGAAACAGTTAACGTATCAGGTCGAAGACCTTTCGTCAGAACTGGAAGAAAGCAGGAAATGAAATAGATTTAAAGCAAGTATAATGCTGGGAAAAGGGGGAGGGGATGAAAGAACAAAAGGCAAGATCAGTGGTGGGATAGAAAGCAGGAGAGAGTAAGAGACATTAAGAGATAATCAAGGCAAGAGGAGGTGGTAATGTGACAGGTAGAGGCGAGATGAAGTGTGAACTGCGCTGGCAGAATGAAGGACAGCTGCCAGTTTCTGGGAGGGAAAAAAAGGCCAAACAAAAGGGTGGATGAAAAAATAAAATAAAAATATATATATATGTGATAGGGGTCAAGGTTATGATCTGAAATTGTTGAACTCCATGTTGAGTCCAGAGGGCTGTAGGGTGCTTAAACGAAAGATGAGGTGCTGTTCCTCGCGCTTACGCTGAGCTTCCGTGGAACAATGCAAGAGGCCGAGGACGGTGAGGTCAGAGTGGGAGTGGAGCGGAGAATTAAAGTGAGAGGCCACCGGGAGCTTGGGTCCCCCTTACGGACTGAACGGAGGTGTTCCGCAAAGCGGTCACCCAATCTGAGTTTGGTCTCCCCAATGTAGAGGAGACCACATTGTGAGCATCGAATACAGTATACTAAATTGCAGGAAGTACAAGTAAATCGCTGTTTCACCTGGAAGGGGTGTTTGGGGCCCTGGACAGGTGGAAGAGGGGAGGTATAAGGGCATGTGTTGCATCTCCTGCGCTTGCACGGGAAGGTGCCGTGCGAAAGGGAAGGGGTGCTGGGGGTGGTAGAGGAGTGGACTTAGGGTGTCGTGGAGGGAGCAGTCCCTTCGGAATGCTGAAAGGGGAGGTGAGGGGAAGATGCGTTTGGTGGTGGGATCACGCTGGAGGTGGCGGAAATGGCGGAGGATGATCCGTTGAATGTGGAGGCTGGTGGGGTGAAAGGTGAGGACAAGGGGAACTCTATCGTGGTTCCGGGAGGGAGGGGCAGGGGTGAGGGCAGAAGTGCGGGAGATAGAACGGACACGGTCGAGGGCCGTGTCAACCACAGTAGAGGGGAATCCTCGGTTGAGGAAAAAGGAAGACATGTCGGAAGCACTGGTATGGAAGGTGGCATCATCAGAGCAGATGCGGCGGAGGCGGAGAAACTGGGAGAATGGAATAGAGTCCTTGCAGGAAGCAGGGTGGGAGGAAGTGTAGTCCAGGTAGCTGTGGGAGTCAGTGGGCTTGTAGTGAACAATTTCAGATCATAACCTTGGCCCCTATCACATATATGTTTTATTTTATTTTTTCATCCACCCTTTTGTTTTTCCCTCCCAGAAGCTGGCAGCTGTCCTTCATTCTGCCAGCGCAGTTCACACTTCATCTAGCCTCTACCTGTCACATTACCACCTCCTCTTGCCTTGATTATCTCTTAATGTCTCTTAATCTCTCCTGCTTTCTATCCCACCACTGACCTTGCCATTTGTTCTTTCATCCCCTCCCCCTTTTCCCAGCATTATACTTGTTTTAAATCTATTTCATTTCCTGCTTTTTTCCAGTTGTGAGGAAAGGTCTTCGACCTGAAACGTTAACTCTGTTTCTCTCTCCACGGTTGCTGCCTGGCCTGCTGAGTTTTTCCAGCGTTTTCTGTTATTGTTACCCTTAACAAATCCGCGCTGACTATCCTTGATTAATCCGTGTCTTTCTAAATGAAGATTTATCCTGTCCTTCAGAATTCTTTCCAATAATTTTCCCACCACTGAGGTTAGGCTGATTGGCCTGTAATTAGTCGGTCTATTCTTTTCTCCCTTTTCAAACAAGGGCACCACATTAGCAGTCCTCCAGTCCTCCGGCACCACACCTGAAGCCAGAGAGGATTGAAAAATTATGGTCAGGGCCTCTGCTATTTCCTCTTTTGCTTCGCTTAACAGCCTGGGATACATTTCATCCGGGTCTGGGGATTTATCCACTTTTAAAGCTGCTAAACCCCTTAACACTTCCCCTCTCATTATGTTTATTTCATCTAATATTTCACACTCCTGCCCCCTGATGTCTGCTTCGCCCCTCTCCTTTGTGAAAACAGATGCAAAGTATTCATGAAGAACCCTACCGATGTCTCCCGCCTCCACACACAGATTACCCTCATGATCTCTAATAGGCCCTACCCTTTCTTTAGTTATCCTCTTACTCTTAATATATTTAGATAACATCTTTGGGTTTTCCTTGATTTTACTTGCCAAGTAAACATGGTTATCGTTTCTAAAAGCTTCCCCACTACCGAGGTTAAACTGACTGGCCTGTAGTTGCTGGGTTTATCCTTGCACCCATTTTTTAACAAGGTTGTAACATTTGCAATTCTCCAGTTCTCTGGCACCAGCCACGTATCCAAGGAGGATTGGAAGGTTATGGCCAGTACCTCTGCAATTTCCACCCTTACTTCCCTCAGCATCCTAGGATGCATCCCATCCGGTCCTGGTGACTTCATAGAATCATAGAAATTTACAGCACAGAAGGAGGCCATTTGGCCCATCTTGTCTGTGACTTAGCTACTTTAAGTACAGCCAGCCTTTCTAGTACCTCCTCCTTAACAATTTTTATCACCTCTCAGCTACTTCCTCTTTCACTGATTTTTGCAGCATCTTCTTCCTTGATAAAGACAGATGCAAAGTACTCATTTAGTATCTCAGCCATGCCTTCTGCCTCCATGTGGGGGTCTCAATTTTGGTCCCTAATCGACCCCACCCCTCCTCTAACTACCCGTTTACTATTTATATGCCTATAGAAGACTTTTGGATTCCCTTTTATGTTAGCGGCCAATCTATTCTCATACCCTCTTTGCCCCTCTTATTTCCTTTTTCAGTTCCCCATTGACCTTCCTGGTTCTCACTTGTATTCTCAATCTGACATCTGTCATACACCCCCTTTTTCTGCTTTATCTTACTCTCTATCTCTTTCGTCATCCAGGGAGCTCTGGCTTTAGTTGCCCTACCTTTCCCCCTCGTGGGGATGTACCTTGACTGTACCCGAACCATCTCCTCTTTAAAGGCAGCCTATTGTTCAATTACAGTTTTGCCTGCCAATCTTTGATTCCAATTTACTCGGGGCAGATCCATTCTCAACCCAATGAAATTGGCTTTCCTCTAATTAAGTATTTTTACTCTAGATTGCTCCCGGTCCTTTGCCACAGCTAGTCTAAACCTTATGATACTATGATCACTCTTTCCTAAATGTTCCCCTACTGACACTTGCTCTACTTGACCCACCTCATTCCCCAGAACCAGATCCAGCAATGCCTGCTTCCTCGTTGGGCCGGAAACGTACTGATCAAGAAAGGTCTCCTGAACACACTTCAGAAATTCTTCCCCCTCTTTGCTCTTTACACTATTACTATCCCAGTCTATATTAGGATAGTTGAAGTCACCTATTATCACTACTCTATAGTTCTTGTACCTCTCTGTAATTTCCCTGCAAATTTGCTCCTCTATATTCTTCCCACTAGTTGGCGGCTTAAAGAATACACCTAGTAGTGTAATGGCACCTCTATTGTTTCTCGACTCTAACCAAATAGATTCTGTCCTTGACCTCTCCAGGACATCCGCTCTCTAGCACTGTAATATTCTCCTTAATCATCAATACTGCCACCCCACCTCTTTTCTTTCCTTCCCTATCTTTCCTGAACACCTTATATCCAGGAATATTTAGTACCCAATCCTGCCCTTTTTTAAGCCATGTCTCCGTTATCGCCACAACATCATATTCCTTAGTGCCTATTTGCGCCTGCAGCTCACCAACCTTATTTACCACACTTCGTGCATTCACACACATGCACTGTAAACCTATCTTAGACCTTCTTGCATAGTTCTTGTACCTCTCTGTAATTTCCCTGCAAATTTGCTCCTCTATATTCTTCCCACTAGTTGGCGGCTTAAAGAATACACCTAGTAGTGTAATGGCACCTCTATTGTTTCTCGACTCTAACCAAATAGATTCTGTCCTTGACCTCTCCAGGACATCCGCTCTCTAGCACTGTAATATTCTCCTTAATCATCAATACTGCCACCCCACCTCTTTTCTTTCCTTCCCTATCTTTCCTGAACACCTTATATCCAGGAATATTTAGTACCCAATCCTGCCCTTTTTTAAGCCATGTCTCCGTTATCGCCACAATATCATATTCCTTAGTGCCTATTTGCGCCTGCAGCTCACCAACCTTATTTACCACACTTCGTGCATTCACACACATGCACTGTAAACCTATCTTAGACCTTCTTGTATTCTCTCTCAGTCTGACTTCACCTCATACCTTACTCTTTCTTACTCTAGTACTATCTGTCTCTCCCAATCCTTTGTGCACCTTTTTGCTCCTTTCAAATGCTACATCCTGGTGACCATCCCCCTGCCAAATCAGTTTAAACCCTCCTAAACAGCACAAGCAAACCCCCCCCGGCGAGGACATTGGTCCCAGCTCTGTTGAGGTGCAACCCGTCCGGCCTGTACAGGTCCCACCTTCCCAACAACCGGTCCCAATGTCCCAGGAATCTAAAGCCCTCCCTCCTGCACCATCTCTCCAGCCACGCATTCATCTGCTCTATCCTCCTATTTTTATACTCACCTAGCTCGTGGCACCGGGAGTAATCCACAGATTACTATTTTTGAGGTCCTGCTTTTTAATCTTTTTTCTAGCTCCCTAAAATCTGCCTGCAGGACCTCATCCCTCTTTCTACCTATGTTGTTGATACCGATATGGACCACGACCTCTGGCTGGTCACTCTTCCCCCCCCCCCCCCCCCCCCTCAGAATGTTCTGCAGCCGTTCAGTGACATACTTGACCCTGGCACCAGGGAGGCAACGTACCATCCTCGAATCACGTCTGCGGCCGCAAAAAAGCCTGTCTGTTCCCCTAACTATCCCCCCCAGCCCCATACAGCTGAGCCACCCATGGTGCCATGGACTTGGCTCTGGCTGTACTTCCCAAAGAAACCATCGCCCTCACCAGTATTCAGTACTGTCTTGGAGTCCCCACATGGCACAAGATGTTCATTCCACGGGATCGAGGTGCCCTGCCATGCCTCTAATTAATAGACTATTAAGTAACTTAACAGAAATAAATTTAAGACAAAAAAAACCAATCACCAGCTACTCACCAATCAGCTCCTTCCCTTGTGTTGACGTCACTTGCCTCGCTCCCTGACACTCGCGCGCCCTTTGGGCTCTTGGGCTGCTCCTCTCGCTCTCCCGCAGGTTCGCTCTCGTGCCTATTAACTTAGTGATCTTGGTTTCTGTGGTTCCGCTCCTCCTTTTAAGTGAGACGTCGCCACCGAATTCCTGCGCTCACAAAATTCCTCCACTCTGCTTGCAATTCACTCCTTTTGCGATCTTCCAGCTCTGTTTCCAAGCTCTGTGCTTGATGGGGGATTCGTTGATGGTAATGCCATTGAATGTCTAGGGGAGGTGGTTAGACTTTTTCTTGCTGGAGATGGTAATTGCCTGGCACTTCTGTGGCGCAAATGTTACTTGCTACTTATCAGCCCAAGCCTGAAAGTTGTCCAGGTCTTGCGGCTTGCGCACACAGACTGCTTCATTATCCGAGGAGTTGCAAATGAAACTGAACGCTACAATCATCAGCGAACATCCCCGCTTCCGACCTTATGATGGAGGGAAGGTCATTGAAGAAGCAGCTGAAGATGTTTGGGCCTAGGACACTGCCCTGAGGAACTCCTGCAGCAATGTCCTGGGCTGAGATGATTGGCCTACCACAACCATCTTCCTTTGTGCTAGGTATACTCCAGCCAGTGGAGAGTTTTCCCCTAATTCTCATTGACTTCTGTTTTATTAGGGCTCTTTGATGCCAGTCACATGCTGCCTTGATGTCAAGGGCAGTCACTCTCGCCTCACCTCAAATTCAGCTCTTTTGTCCATCTTTGGACCAAGGCTGTAATTAGGTCCTTGTGCACCAGTCGCTGAAGGTAAGCATGCAGGTGCAGCAGGCGGTTAAGAAGGCAAATGGTATGTTGGCCTTCATAGCGAGAGGGTTTGAGTACAGGAACAAGGATGTCTTGCTGCAGTTGTACAGGGCCTTGGTGAGACCACACCTTGAGTACTGTGTGCAGTTTTGGTCGCCTTATCTGAGGAAGGATGTTCTTGCCATGGAAGGAGTTCAGCGAAGATTCACAAGGCTGATACCTGGGATGGCAGGAATGACATATGAGGAGAGATTGGGTCGATTGGGCTTATACTCGCTGGAGTTTAGAAGAATGAGAGGGGATCTCATTGAAACTTATAAAATTCTGACAGGACAGGACAAACTAGATGCAGGGAGGATGTTCCCGATGGTCGGGGAGTCCAGAACCAGGGGTCACAGTCTAAGGATAAGGGGTAAGCCATTTAGGACAGAAATGAGGAGGAATTTCTTCACCCAGAGAGTGGTGAACCTGTGGAATTCTCTGCCACAGAAGGCAGTAGAGGCCAATTCATTAAATAGATTCAAGAAGGAGTTGGATATATTTCTTAAGGCTAAAGGGATCAAGGGATATGGGGAGAAAGCAGGGACAGGGTACTGAATTTGGATGATCAGCCATGATCGCATTGAATGGCGGAGCAGGCTAGAGGGGCCGGATGGCCTACTCCTGCTCCTATCTTCTATGATTCTATGATTCTAGGTCCAGAGCCGAGCAGTCCTGGCAGAACCCAAACTGCACGTTAGTGAACATAAGAATTAGGAGCAGGAGTAGGCCATACGGCCCCTCGAGCCTGCTCCGTCATTCAATCAGATCATGGTTGATCTTCAATCTCAACTCCACTTTCCTGCTCGATCTCCATTTCCCTTGATTCCCCTAGAGTCCCAAAAAATGTATTTATCTCAGCTTTGCATATACTCAGATTCGGCCAGCATCCACAGTCATTTGAGGTAGAGAATTCCAAAGATTCACAACATTCTGAGTGGAAAAAATTCCTCCTCATCTCAGACTTCAGTGGTCGACCCCGTATCCTGTGACTGTGCCCCCTAGTTCTAGATTATCCAGCCAGGGGAAACAACCTCTCGGCATCTACCCTGTCAATCTCCCTCAGAATCCTGTGAGCAGATAATAACCTGCTAAGTGCCACTTAATCGCACTGTTGACTACACCTTCCATCACTTTGCTGATGATTGAGATTAGGCTGATGGGGTGGTAATTGGCCGGATTGGATCTGCCCTGCTTTTTTTGGACAGGATGTACCTGGGCAATTTTCCACTTTGTTGGGTAGATGCCAGTGTTGTAGCTGTATTGGAACAGCTTGGCTAGAGGCACAGGTAGTTCTGGAGCACAAGTCTTCAGCACGAGAACCGGGATGTTGTCGGGGCCCATAGCCTTTGCTGTATGTAGTGCGCTCAGCCATTTCTTCATATCACGTGGAGTGAATTGAATTGGCTGAAGACTGGCTTCTTTGATGGTGGGGACCTCAGTAGGAGGCCAAGATGCATCATCCACTTGACACTTCTGGCTGAAGATGGATGCGAATGCTTCAGCCTTGTCTTTTGCATGCACGTACTGGGCTCCGCCATCATTCAGGATGGGGATATTCAATGAACCTACTCCTCCTGTTAGTTGTTTAATTGTCCACCACCATTCCTAACTGGATGTGGCAGGACTGCAGAGCTTTGATCTGATCTGTTGGTTGTGGAATCACTTAGCTCTGTCGATAGCATGCTGTTTCCGCTGTTTAGCATGTATGTAGTCCTGTGTTGTAGCTTCACCAGGTTGGCACTTCATTTTTAGGTACGCCTGATGCTTCTCCTGGCATGCTCTTATACACCACTCATTGAACCAGGGTTGGTCCCCTGGCTTGATGGTAATAGTAGAGTGAGGGATAGTCATAGAGTTATACAACACAGAAAGAGGCCCTTCGGCCCATCGTGTCTGCGCCAGCCATCAAGCCCTATCTATTCTAATCCCATTTTCCAGCACTTGGTCCGTAGCCTTATATGCTATGGCGTTTCAAGTGCTCATCTAAATGCTTCTTGAATGTTGAGGGTTCCTGCCTCTACCACGCTTTCAGTGAGTTCCAGATTCCAACCACCCTTTTGGGTGAAAAAGTTTTTCCTCAAATCCCCTCTAAACCTCCTGCCCCTTACCTTGAAACTATGCCCCCTGGTTATTGACCCCTCTACTAAGGAAACTACGATGGTATGAGGCGCGAATTGGGTAGGATTGATTGGGGAATGTCACTCAAAGGGTTGACGGTGGATAGGCATGGATGAACTACAGAATTTGTTCATCCCAGTGTGGCATAAGAATAAAACAAAAAGGGTGACTCAACCGTGGCTAACAAGGGAAATTAGGGATAGCATAAGATCCAAGGAGAGGGCATATAAATTGGCCAGAAAAAGCAGTAACCCTGAGGATTGGGAGCAGTTTAGGATTCAACAAAGGAGGACAAAGGGATTAATTAAGAAGGGGAAAATAGAATATGAAAGTAAGCTTGCAGGGAACATAAAAACTGACTGTGAGCTTTTATAGATATGTGAAGAGAAAAAGATTAGTGAAATCAAGTGTAGGTCCCTTGCAGTCAGAAGCGGGGGAAGTTATAATGGGGAACAAAGAAATGTCAGACCAATTAAATGCATATTTTGGTTCTGTCTTCACAAAGGAGGACACAAATAACCTCCCAGAGATGTTGGAGAACATACGGTCTGATGAAAGGGAGGAACTGCAAGAAATCAGTATTTGCAGGGAAATGGTGTTAGGGAAATTGACGGGGTTGAAGGCCGATAAATCCCCAGGGCCTGATAATCTACACCCTAAAGTACTTAAGGAAGTGGCCCTAGAAATAGTAGATGCATTGCTGATCATCTTCCAACATTCGATGGAATCTGGAACTGTACCCATGGATTGGAGGGTAGCTAATGTTACCCCACTATTCAAAAAGGGTGGTAGAGAGAAAGCGGGGAATTACATCGCCTGACATCGGTAGTGGGGAAAATGCTAGAGTCCATTATAAAGGATGTAATAGCTGAGCACTTGAAAAACAGTGACAGGATCGGACAAAGTCAACATGGATTTACAAAAGGTAAATCGTGCTTGACTAATCTGGATTTTTTTGAGGATGTAACTGGGAAAATAGATAAGGGAGAACCAGTAGATGTGGTGTATTTGGACTTTCAAAAGGCTTTCGATAAGGTCCCGCATACGAGATTAGCGTGTAAAGTTAAGGCACATGGGATTGGGGGCAAGGTATTGACTTGGATAGAGAACTGGTTAGCGGACAGAAAGCAGAGAGTAGGAATTAATGGGTCTTTTTCCGAGTGGCAAGCAGTGACTAGTGGGGTACAGCAGGGATCGGTCCTTGGACCCCAGCTATTCACAATATACATTAATGATCTAGATAAGGGAACTAAATGTAATATCTCCAAGTTTGCAGATGACACAAAGCTGGGTGGGAGTGTGTGCTGCGAGGAGGATACCGAGAAACTCCAGGATGATTTGGACAGGTTGGGTGATTGGGCAGAAGCGTGGCAGATGCAATATAACGTGGATAAATGCGAGGTTATCCACTTTGGTGTGAAAAACAGAAAGGCAGACTATTATCTGAATGGAAATAGATTGGGAGAAGGGGAAGTGCAACGAGACCTGGGTGTCCTTGTGCACCAGTCGCTGAAGATAACCATGCAGGTGCAGCAGGCGGTGAAGAAGGCAAATGGTATGCTGGCCTTCATAGCGACAGGGTTTGAGTATAGGAACAGGGATGTCCTGCTGCAGTTGTACAGGGCCTTGGTGAGACCACACCTTGAGTACTGTGTGCAGTTTTGGTCGCCTTATCTGAGGAAGGATGTTCTTGCCATGGAAGGAGTTCAGCGAAGATTCACAAGGCTGATACTTGGGATGGCAGGAATGACATATGAGGAGAGATTGGGTCGATTGGGCTTATACTCGCTGGAGTACAGAAGAATGAGAGGGGATCTCATCGAAACATATAAAATTCTGACATGTCTGAACAAACTAGATGCAGCAAGAATGTTCCCGATGGTCGGAGAGTCCAGAACCAGGGGTCATAATCTAAGGATAAGGGGTAAGCCATTTAGGACAGAAATGAGGAAGAATTTCTTCACCCAGAGAGTGGTGAACCTGTGGAATTCTCTGCCACAGAAGGTAGTTGAGGCCAAGTCATTAAATATATTCAAGAATGAGTTAGATATATTTCTTAAAGCTAAAGGTATCAAGGGATATGGGGAGAAGGCAGGTACAGGGTACTGAGTTTGGATGATCAGCCATGATCTCATCGAATGGCGGAGCAGGCTCGAGGGGCCGAATGGCCTACTCCTGCTCCTATCTTTTATGTTTCTATGTTAAAAGTTCCTTTCTATCTACCCTATCTATGCCCCTCATCATTTTGTACACCTCAATCAGGTCCGCCCTCAGCCTTCTCTGCTCTAAGGAAAACAACCCCAGCCTGTCCACTCTCTCTTCATAGCTGAAGCGCTCCAGCCCAGGTAACATCCTGGTGAATCTCCTCTGCACCCTCTCCAATGCATTTACATCCTTCCTATCGTGTGGCGACCAGAACGGCACACGGTATTCCAGCTGTGGCCTAACTAGCATTTTGTACAGCTCCATCATAACCTCCCTGCTCTTATTTTCCTCGGCTAATGAAGGCAAGTATTCCATATGCCTTTTTAGCCACCTTATCTGTCGGTCCTGCTGTCATCAGGGATCTATGTACATGCACACCAAGGTCCCTCTGATCCTTTGTCCTTCCTAGGGTCCTACCATTTATTGTGTATTCCCTTGCCTTGTTAGTCCTCCCAAAATGCATCACCTCACACTTTTCAGGGTTAAATTCCATTTGCCACTGTTCTACCCATCTAACCAAACCGTCTATCATCCTGTAGCCTGAGGCTTCCCTCCTCGCTATTTACCACTCCACCAATTTTCGTGTCATCTGTGAACTTACTGATCATACCTCCTACATTCATATCTAAATCATTAATGTACACTACAAACAGCAAAGGACCCAGCACCGATCCCTGCGGTACACCACTGGACACAGGCTTCCAGTCACAAAAACAACCTTCGACCATCGCCCTCTGCCTCCTGCCACTAAGCCAATTTTGGATCCAATGTGCCAAATTGCCCTGGATCCCATGGGCTCTTACCTTCTTGACCAGTCTCCCATGCGGGACTTTGTCAAAAGCTTTACTGAAGTCCATGTAGACTGCATCAACTGCACTACCCTCATCCACACAACTATTCACCCCCTCGCAAAATTCAATCAAATTGATTAGACATGATCTCCCCCTGACAAAGCCATTCTGACTATCCTTGATTAATCCTTGCCTCTCCAAGTGGAGACTAATTCTGTCGCTCAGAATTTTTTCCAATAATTTCCCTACCACTGATGATAGGCTCACTGGCCTGTAATTCTCTGGTTTATCCCTACTCCCCTTCTTGAATAATGGTACTACGTTAGCTGTTCTCCAGTCCTCTGGCACCTCCCCTGTGGCCAGAGAGGTTCTGAAATTTTGTGTCGGAGCCCCTGCAATCTCCTCCCTTGCCTCACATAGCAGCCTGGGATACATCTCGTCTGGGCCTGCAGATTTATCCACTTTTAAGCCCGCTAAAACCGCTCGTACCTCCTCCCTCAATAATTTGTTCAAGTGTATCACAATCCCCCTGCCTGATTTCTATGCCTACATCGTCCTTCTCCATAGTGAACACACATGCAAAATATTCATTTAAAACCCCACCTACATCTTCTGGCTCTACACACAGATTGCCACTTTGGTCCCTAATGGGCCCTACTCTTTCCCTGGTTATCCTCTTGCCCTTAATATACTTATAAAACACCTTGGGATTTTCCTTTATTTTGCCCGCCAGTGTTTTTTCATGCCCCCGCTTCGCTCTCCTAACTTTTTTAAGTACCCCCCTGCACTTTCTATACTCCTCTAGGGCTTCCACTGTATTTAGTCCTTTGTATCTGCCAAAAGCCTCCTTTTTTTTTCCTAATCCATTCTCGTATATCCCTTGACATCCAGGGTTCGCTGGGCTTGTTGGTCCCACCCTTGACCTTTACGGGAACATGTTGCCGTTGTACTCTCTCTATTTCCTTTCTGAAAGACTCCCACTGCTCTGATGTGGATTTTCCTACAAGTAGCTGATCCCAGTCCACTTTGGCCAGATTCTGCCTTATCATATTAAAATCGGCCTTCCCCCAATTTAAAACCTTTCTTTCCGGTCCATCTTTGTCCTTTTCCATGACTACCTTAAATCTCACCGAATTAAGGTCACTGTCACCAAAATGCTCTCCTACTAACACTTCTACCACTTGCCCGGCTACATTCCCTAGAATTAGGTCCAGTACTGCCCCCTCTCTTGTAGGACTTTCTACATGCTGGCTCAAAAAGCTCTCCTGGATGCACTTTAAGAATTCCGCACCCTCTAAGCCTTTCACACTCTGACTATCCCAGTTAATATTGGGGATGTTGAAATCCCCTATTATTTCTACACTTCTCTGAGATTTGCCTACATATCTGTTCCTCTATCTCCCCCTGACTGTTTGGGGGCTTATAGTACACTCCCAGCAAAGTGCTTACCCCCTTTTTGTTTTTAAGTTCGACCCATATGGCCTCATTCAAGGAACCTGCTAAGATACTCCTTACAGCAGTAATTGACTCCTTGATTAATATTGCGACACCCCCTCCTCTTTTACACCCCCCTCTGTCTCGCCTGAAGATTCTATACCCCGGAATATTGAGCTGCCAGTCCTGCCCCTCCCTCAACCATGTCTCTGTGACAGCAACAATATCATACTCCCATGTGTTCATCAACACCTTCAATTCATCTGCCTTACTCGCAAGACTCCTTGCATTAAAATAAGTGCCATCCAGCCTTGTCATACTCCCTTGTGCCGTTACATATTTGCTCTGCCTTCCATGCTGACTTGTTTTTTCCTCTATATTTGGTTGTGCTCCACTCCGCATCCCATCCCCCTGCCAAGTTAGTTTAAACCCCCCCCCAACAGTACGAGCAAACCTCCCCGCAAGGATGTTGGTTCCGGTTCAGGTGCAACTCATCCGACTTGTACAGGTCCCACCTTCCCCAGAAGCAGACCCAGTGATCCAGGAAACTAAAGCCCTCCCTCCTGCACCAACTCTTTAGCCACGCATTCATCTGCTCTATCCTCCTATTTCTATACTCACTGGCACGTGGCACTGGGAGTAATCCGGAGATTACAACCTTTGAGGTCCTGCTTTTTAATCTGCTACCTAGCTCCCTAAATTCTTGTTGCAGGAGCTCATCCCTCTTTCTACCCATGTCGTTGGTACCAATGTGAACCACGACCTCTGACTGTTCGCCCTCCCCCTTCAGAATGCCCTGCAGCCGTTCAGTGACATCCTTGACCCTGGCACCAAGGAGGCAACATACCATCCTGGAGTCACGTTTGCGGCCACAGAAACGTCTATCTGTTCCCCTTACGATAGAATCCCCTATCACTATTGCTCTCCCACTCTTTTTCCTCCCCTCCTGTGCAGCTGAGCCACTCGTAGTGCTACGGACTTGGCTCTTCCTGCATTCCCCTGAGAAACCATCTCCCCCAGCAGTATCCAAAATGGAAAATCTGTTGGAGAGGGAGATGGACCCAGGGGACTCCTGCACTACCTTCCCAATTCGTTTACTCTGTCTGGCGGTCACCCATTCCCTGTCTGCCTGTGCACTCTTTACCTGCGGTGTGACCACCTCATTAAACGTGCTATCCACGAAGATCTCAGCTTCGCGGATGCTCCACAGTGACTCCAGCCGCAGCTCCAGCTCCGAAACGCAGATTTCGAGTAGCTGCAGCTGGAGACACTTCCTGCACATGTGTTCGCCCTGGACACCGAAAGTGTCCCTGACTTCCCACACAGCACAGGAGGAGCACTCCACGCTGCCGAGCTGCCCTGCCATGTCCTACCCTTAATTTACTCCCTTTACTTCCTTTAAATTAAACAATATTAAATACACTAGGGACCTTACTTCCCTTTAAACACTACTTACTCTAAACTGGAGACCTTACTTTTACTTCAACGACTGGACTGTAGAAATACTCACCAGGTCCTACTTGCCAATCAGCTCCTTCCCTGGTTGTGACGTCACTTTAGCAGTTTCGCAGTTGTTGTTGTTTGACTGCTCCCGCTCTCTGACTCTTTCCCAACTCGCAGCACTCCGGTGTCGGGCCTCCTCTGCAGCGCTCTTTTTTGGCCGATCCGCCTTCTCTCAGGTCCCGCTGCCGCTCCCACACAGGTCCGCCTCCTCCGGTGTCAGGCCTCCTCTGCCGTGTTCCTTTATGGCCAATCCGCCTTCTCTCAGGTCCCACTGCCGCTCCCGCACAGGTCCCCCTCCTCCGGCCATGAGGTTGCAGATTGTGGTGGAATACAATTCTGCTGCTGCTGATGGCCCACAGTGCCTCATGGATACCCAGTTTTAAGTTGCTTGGTCTGTTCTGAATCTATCCCATTTAGCACGGTGGTAGAGCCACACAACATGATGGAGCGTGTCCTCAATATGAAGACGGGACTTTGTCTCCACAAGGACTGTCTGGTGGTCATTCCTATCAATACTGTCATGGACAGATGCATCTGCGACAGGTAGATTGATGAGGATGAGGTCAGGTAGGTTTTTCCCTCATGTTGGTTATCTCACCACCTACCGCAGGCCCAATCTGGCAGCTATACCCTTCAGGACTCGGCCAGCTCGGTCAGTAATGGTGCTATCGAGCCACTCTTGGTGATGGACATTGAAGTCCTCCACCCAGAGTACATTCTGTGCCTTTGCTACCTTCGGTGCTTCTTCCAAATGGTGTTCAACATGGAGGAGTACTGATTCATCAGCTGAGGGAGGGTGGTAGGTGATAATCAGCCCATGTTTGACCTGATGCCATGAGACTTCATGGAGCCTGGAGTCAATGTTGAGGACACCCGCCTGATTGTATACCACTGTGCCGCCACCTCTGGTGGGTCAGGACATACCCAGGGATGGTGATGGAGGATTCTGGGACATTGGCTGAAAGGTATGACTCTGTCAGGCTGTTGCTTGACTAGTCTGCGAGACAGCTCTCCCAATTTTGGCACAAGTCCTTAGATGTTAGTGAGGAGGACTTTGCAGGGTTGATTGGGATGGGTGTACCTTTGTCGTGTCCAGTGCCTAGGTCAGTGACGGGTGGTCCGTCCGGTTTTATTCTTAGTATACTTCTTTGGTGCAACCGAGTGGCTTGCTAGGCCATTTCAGAGGGCAGTTAAAAGTCAACCACATTGCTGTGGTCTGGAGTCACACCAGTAAGGATGGCGGGTTTCTATTCCTAAAGGACATATTAGTGAACCAGATGGGTTCCAGTAACGGCAATCCAGTAGTTTCATGGTCACCATTACTGATACTGAATTTAACTTCCCCAGCTGCAGTGGTGGGATTTGAACTCGCGTCTCCTGATCATTCGTCCAGGCCTCTGGATTACTAGTGCAGTAACATAACCACTGTGCTACCGTACTCCTGGTTATTATCACATTGCTGCTTGTGGGAGCTTGCTGTGCATAAATTGCTGCCGCAATTCCTGCGTTACAACAGCGACTACCTGAGGTCGTGAAAGGCGCTATATAAATGCAAGTCTTTCTTTTTAAAAGGGTACTTACACTGGAATGAACAATCCCTAACTTTTTCTGGAGAGTTTCGTTCATATCTGAGCTAAGTACAGCAACTTCACACTGTTCAGTGTATTTGAATGGGGAGTCAGATGGCAAGATGCTGTTTTCGGGAAACCTTTGCAGTACCGGATAGCAACTTCCAAATTTCTGCGTTTAACTGCGCACGTATGGTCGCCAGAAGTTGCTGTCCACTTTCCACGTAAATAATGGTGTGCGCTGTTAGCCTCGCTGTTATTTCAATAGCAAAATCCGGCCCAATATCTCATTTTGTTCCAAAAAGAATTTACTATTTATTTGTTAAAACCATGTTCTTAATGCCACTTTGTGTGTGTTAATTGTTGATGTGATGTGAGGTTAAATTTTATACTAGCTATAATATACTGAGGACCAGTGTCTCAAATATTTGATTATGGCTATTGGAAACACAAAGAACTTCCTAAATTATAGAGATGATCACATGGTAGAAATGGACATGTCAGATTTCAAAATGATCAATTAATAATTAATATACTAAATCTCAAATGATCAGGAACCGGTTAAATTTTGCTAGAAATGCGTAGGGCATTGTGGCTTCTTTCAAGAGTGCTGGGTGTTATGAGTACATTGCTTTCATTGATTTTCATAAGGATTTGACCTAGTGCTGCATGCAGACCTGATGCATAGAATTTATAGCACAGAAACAGGCCATTCAGCCCAGCTGATCTATGCAGGTGTTTAAGCTCCACACGAGCCTCCTCCCACATTGCCTCATCTCGCCCTATCAACATTCCCTTTTCCCTCATGTAGTTATCTAGCTTCCCCTTAAATGCATTTATGCTATTCACCTGAACTAATTTCTAACCACTCTCTGGATAAAGATGTTTCTCTTGAATTCCTTATTGCAATTATTAGTGATTCCCTTATATTTATGGCCCCTAGTTTTGGACTCTCCAAAAGTGGAAACATCTGTATGTCTACCCTATCAAACCCCTTCATAATTTTAAAGACCTCTGTTAGGTCATCCCTCAGCAATCTCTTTTCTAGAGAAAAGAGCCCCAACCTGTTCAGTCTTTCCTGATAATTGTAACCCCTCAGTTCTGGTATCATACTCTTAAATCTTTTTTACACCTTCTCCAGGGTAACTTTCCGAACTGAGGATTTTACTCATTAAGAAGCTGGAGCCAAATCTTGGATTTTATACAGGATATGTACTCCAGCTTCAAGTTCCATGTCAGTAAATGAGAGACTTACTGAATCTATCTCTCTCAAAAGAGGAGTAAAGCAAGGTTGTCCACTATCTCCACTGGCTGGAGTCATACCTAGCACAAAGGAAGATGGTTGTGGTTGTTGGAGGTCAATCATCTCAGCCCCAGGACATTGCTGCAAGAGTTTTTCAGGGCAGTGTCCTAGGCCCAACCATCTTCAGCTGCGTCATCAATGACCTTCCCTCCATCATAAGGTCAGAAGCGGGGATGTTCGCTGATGATTGCACAGTATTCAGTTCCATTCGCAACTCCTCAGATAATGAAGCAGTTCATGCAGCAAGACGTGGACGACATTCAGGTTTGGGCTGATAAGTGGCAAGCAACATTTGCGTCACACCAGTGCCAGGCAATTACTATCTCCAACAAGAGAGAGTCTAACCACCTCCCCATGACATTCAACGGCATTACCATCGCCAAATCCCCCACCATCAACATCCTGGGGGTCACCATTGACCAGAAAGTTAACTGGACCAACCACATAAATGCTGTGACAACAAGAGCAGGTCAGAGGCTGGATGTTCTGCGACAAATGTCTCACCTCCTGACTCCCCAAAGCCTTTCCACTGTCTACAAGACACAAGTCAGGAGTGTGATGGAATACTCTGCACTTGCCTGGATGAGTGCAGCTCCAACAACACTCCAGAAGATAGACACCATCCAGGGCAAAGCATCCTGCTTCATTGGCACCCCATCCACCACCTTAAACAGTCACACACTTCACCACTGGCGTACCGTGGCTGCTGTATGCACAAGATGCACTGCAGCAACTTGCCAAGTCTTCTTCGACAGCACCTCCCAAATCCGCTACCTGTACCACCCAGAAGGACAAGAGCAGCAGGCGCATGGCAACATCATCACCTGCAGTTTCCCCTCCAAGTTACACACCATCCTGACTTGGAAATATATCGCCGTTCCTTCATCGTCGCTGGGTCAAAATCCTGGAACTCCCTCCCTAACAGCACTATGGGTGTACCTTCACTACACGTTCAAGAAGGCAGCTCACCACCACCTTCTCAAGGGCAGTTCGAAATGGGCAATAAATACTAACGTTGCCAGCGACACCCACATCCCATCAACGAATTTTTAAAAATCCAAAGTTTTAATCAAAAATGTGTTTTTTTTAAAATTCGTTTATGAGATCAGGGCGTCGCTGGCAATGCCAGCATTTATTGCCCATCCCTGGTTGCCCTTGAGAAGGTGGTGGTGAGCCACCGCCTTGAACCGCTGCAGTCCCTGTGGTGATGGTACTCCCACAGTGCTGTTAGGTAGGGAGTTCCAGGATTTTGACCCAGCGATGATGAAGGATCGGCGATATATTTCCAAATCAGGATGGTGTGTAACTTGGAGGGGAAACTGCAGGTGATGATGTTGCCATGCGCCTGCTGCTCTTGTCCTTCTAGGTGGTACAGGTATCGGATTTGGGAGGTGCTGCCGAAGAAGCCTTGACGAGTTGCTGCAGTGCATCTTGTAGATGGTACACACTGCAGCCACGGTACGTACGCTGGTGGTGGAGGGAGTGAATGTTTAAGGTGGTAGATGGGGTGCCAATCAAGCGGGCTGCTTTGTCCTGGATGGTGTCGAGCTTCTTGAGTGTTGTTGGAGCTGCACTCATCCAGGCAAGTGGAGAGTATTCCATCACGCTCCTTACTTGTGCCTTGTAGATGGTGGAAAGGCTTTGGGGAGCCGCAGAATACCTAACCTCTGACCTGCTCTTGTTGCCACAGTATTTATCAGGCTGGTCCAGTTAAGTTTCTGGTTAATGGTGACCCCCTGGATGATGTTAGTGGGGGATTCGGCGATGGTAATGCCATTGAATGTCAAGGGGAAGTGGTTAGACTCTCGCTTGTTGGAGATAGTCATTGCCTGGCACTACTGTGGCGTGAATGTTACCTGCCACTTATCAGCCCACGCCTGAACGTCGTGCGGGCATGGACTGCTTTATCTGTGGAGTTGCGAATGGCGCTGAACACTGCAGTCATCAGCGAACATCCCCATTTCTGACCTTATGTTGGAGGGAAGGTCTTTGATGAAGCCCTGAGGAACTCATGCAATGATGTCCTGGGGCTGTAATGATTGACCTTCAACCACCACAACCATCTTCCTTTGTGCTAGGTATGACTCCAGCCAGTGGAGCGTTTTCCCCCTGATTTCCATTGACTTCAGTTTTACCAAGGCTCCTTGATGCCAGACTCTGTCAAATGCTGCCTTGATGTCAAGGGCAGTCACTCTCCCCTCACCTCTGGAATTCAGCTCCTTTGTCCATGTTTGGACCAAGGCTGTAATGAGGTCAGGAGCCGAGTGGTCTTGGCGGAACCCAAACTGGGCATCAGTGAGTAGGTTATTGGTGAGTAAGTGCCACTTGATAGCACTGTCGATGACACCTTGCATCACTTTGCTGATTGAGAGTAGACTGATGGGGTGGTAATTGGCCGGGTTGGATTTGTCCTGCTTTTTGTGGACAGGACATACCTGGGCAATTTTCCACATTGTCGGATAGATGCCAGTGTTGTAGCTGTACTGGAACAGCTTGGCTAGAGTCGCGGCTAGTTCTGGAGCACAGGTCTTCAGCACGATAGCATCTTAAAGGATGTGTCAATTCCAGTCATTTCTGAATGTATTGCAGCCTTGTTTTCTGCTGCTTTAGTGCTATTGGTGGACTTACCTGGGATTCTAGCATGCTATACCCATAAATGTTTTGCATGGCCCAAGAGGGGAGCTGGAAAACATTGAGTAGAAGATACAGCGAACAAATGTCTCAATTGCTATCAGTACCTAGGGGTCCTGCTGGATGCCAACTTAACCCTGAAGGCAGTCTTTAGGACATGCTGAAACACTCATGTCCCCTCCAGACGCAACTATTCCAATGCTCTTCTGGCCAGCCTCCAATCCTCCATCCTCTCAAAACTCCGCTTCCAAAATTCTGCTGCCTGTATCCTCCTATTATCACCACCTTTGTCTTCACGTTCATTTTTTCCTTTTGCTTCACAGAATGGATTTGGGAGTAAGACCAAATTGTTACTGAACCAAAGAAGGAGATATTAGGAGGAGTGACTGAAAGTTTGATCAAAGAGGTAGGTTTTAAGGAGGGTTGAGAGGTTTATGGAGGGATTTCCAAAGCATAGGGCCTAGATGGCCGAAGGCACAAATGCCAATATTGGGGCAAAGGGATCTTAGGATGGACAAGAGGTCAGAGTTGGATGAACATAGAAATCTTGGAGGTTTTTGGGGCTGGAGCAGCTTACAGAGATAGGGAGGGGTGAGGCCATGATGAGATTTGAAAACGAAGATGAGAATTTTAAATTTGAGACTTTGGGATACGAGTAGCCAAATTAAGTCAGTGAACACGGGGTGATGTGGATCAGGACTTGGTGCGGGTTAGGATATGGGCAGCAGAGTTTTGGTTGCTGAAATTTATGGAAAGTAGAGTATGGGAGCCTGGCCAGGAGAACATTGGAATAGTCAAAACAGAAGCAAAATACTGCGGATGCTGGAAATCGGAAATAAAAACAGAAAATGCTGGAAATACTCAGCAGGTCAGGCAGCGTCTGTAGAGAAACAAACAGTTAATGTTTCAGGTTGATGACCTTTTCGTCAGAACTGGAAACAGTTAGAGATGTAACAGATTTTAAGCAAGTGTAGTGGCAGGGAAAGGGGGGAGGGGAGGAAAGAACAAAAGGGAAGGTCTGTGATAGGGTGGAAGGCAGGAGTGATTAAATGACAAAAGGTATGATAGTACAAAGCAAAAGGAGGTGGTAATGGGATGAGTCGAGAAGAGTTGTAAATGGGAATGGCAGAATCATCAACAATGGAAAAAAATTGGGGCAGAGGTTATGGTCTGAAATTGTTGAACTTGATGTTGAGTCCTGAAGGCTGTAAAGTGCCTAATTGAAAGATATGGTGCTGTTCCTCAAGCTTACGTTGAGCTTCGTTGGAACAGGGCAAGAGGCCGAGGACCAAGAGGTCAGAGTGGGAGTGGAGCGAAGAATTAAATTGACAGGCGACCGGAAGCTCGGGGTCATGCTTAGGGACTGAACGGAGGTGTTCCGCAATGCGGTCACCTAATCTGCATTTGGTCTCCCCAATGTAGAGGAGACTGCATCATGAGCAGCGAATACAGTATACTAAATTGCAAGAAGTACAAGTAAATTGCTGTTTCACTTGGAATAGTCAAGTCTGGAGATGACAAAGGCATGGATGAGGGTTTCGGCAGCAGATGGAATGAGGTAGGGACAACATTGCATAGGTGGAAGTAGGTGCTTATCTAAAAATCTGCTGCCCGTATCCTATCACACAACAAGTGCCACTCACCCATCTTGCCTGTGCTTGCTGACATACATTGGCTCTCGGTCCCCCAAAACCTCAAATTTAAAATTCTCATCCTCGTGTTCAAATGCTTTCACGATCACATCCCTCCTTATCTCAGTAACCTTCTCCAGCCCTACTGCCCTCAGAGAACACTCTTTCTCCAACTCTGGCCTCTTGTGCATCCTGAAATCCCTTCGCCTCACTATTGCCTTCAGCCGTCCTAAGCTCTGGAATTCTATCCCTTCACCTCTTTACCTCACACTCTTCCTTTAAGACCCTTATTAAAACCCACTTCTTTAACTAAGGTTTTAGTCACCCCTCCTAATATTTCCTTCTTTGGCTCAGAATTGATTTTTGTCTGATTATCCTTCTGTGAAGCACCCAGTCTACAGTCCCCAGCACTTAAAATGTCGACATTTAAAACAGGCAGTCGCTTGCATTGGACTAAAAGCGATAACCATTAACTATTTGCATTAAATTCAATTTCAAAGTTACCGGTTATAGCTTCTTAAGTGCTCCGTTTAATTTTGGGCAGAAACAGCTGTGCTTACTGTGATATTGTATGAGTGAAGTACACATTGCAGGGACATCCTATCGTAACTTCAGAAAGACACCATCAGCCACCCAAAGGAAAACCGTGTTCTCATTTCATTAGTATATGGCAGCAGAAGTTATGTGCTAGTCAGGCAATAAATAACAAAGCAATACAGAAACCTGATGACCTTGGCGATCCCAATTTGGAAACGGGTGCATCAGAGCAATGTGGCTCTCTTCCGCTGTCAGTTTCCAACGATGTTGCTTGTATTTTACATTCTATTTACTTCTATCACCTCCATTTAATAACAAATCACTGGGAGGGGGAGGGGGTGAAACTCACGATTAATCTGAATTCTCACTGCATTCCTGCTACCTTTGTATCTTGGATTCAAAGAAACACTGAAGATATGGCACTCTCTACCTCTTCAGGCTGTGAGGGTGACCTGAAACTGCCATTCCCGATCTGACAACTGAGTAATTTTTTTCCAACTGCTTTTCCATTTATATTGTATGTTAAAGATTGCAAAACCTGAATTAAAAGCATCTATAGCGCTACTAAGTTATACTGACCATCGTGTATAACGGGAAAATTGCATTCACACCAACAGTTAAGAATGAGCATTTTGGATTTTTTTCGTCTAGTTTCTGTGCTCTCTCCCCTCCTGCCCTCTCTGAGCTTATCTGATCGATAGGACCCACTTCCTACAGCCTTGACTCCATTTCCACTAAGCTGCTGACCATCCAACTTCCCTTCCTGGCCCCCAAACTAGCTAACATTGTAAATCGGCGGTCAAAATACGGCCCTCGGGCCAGCCAATGGATTCAATCCGGCCTACCAGAGCCTGGCTTCGAGGCCGAACGTCCACCACACCTTACCCCTAACCTGACCCCGCCCCACGTAACATCAGGAAGCGGGTCATTGACTCCAAGGCAGCAGGGGTGTTATGACCAAAAACAGAAGTGGGGCAAATCGAATCTGCCATTCGCTGCATCAATGTGTCATTATCACACCCGAAACCTCAGTTTCTGCTCCGTCACTGCAACGTGAAAGGTGAGTGACTCACGGTTTGTGGGATCAGTTTCCATAAATCTGTGCAAACTTTCCAGGTAAATGCACGATAACAAATACTTCAAATATATAAAGTAAATCCATTGGCAGCATGACTCAGAATTGAGACAAGTCGATTGGAAAATTGTTAACTTTTTAAAAAACTTGCGAGTTTTTAGTCTCAACTAGGCTGAATATAGAAAGTTCAGAGGGGAAGTGAAAAAGGAAATAAGAGGGGCAAAGCGAGAGTGTGATAATAGATTGGTAGCTAACATAAATGGAATCCAAAAGTCTTCTATAGGTATATAAATAGTAAACGGGTAGTAAGAGGAGGGGTGGGGCCAATTAGGGACCAAAATGGAGACCTATACATGGAGGCAGAGGGCATGCCTGAGATACTAAATGAGTACTTTGCATCTCTCTTTACCAAGGAAGATGCTGCTGCCAAAGTCAAAGTGAAAGATTCGGTAGTTGAGATACTGGATGGGATAAAATTTGATAGAGGAGGCTGGCTGCACTTAAAATAGATAAGTCACCAGGACCGGATGGGATGCATCCTAGGATGCTGAGGGACGTAAAGGTGGAAATTGCGGAGGTACTGGCCATATTCTTCCAATCCTCCTTGGATACGGGGGTGGTGCCAGAGGACTGGATTGCAAATGTTAGAGCCTTGTTAAAAAAAGAGTATAAGGATAATCCCAGCAACTACAGTTTGACCTCGGTAGTGGGGAAGCTTTTAGAAATGATAATCCGGGACATAATTAACAGTCACTTGGACAATTGTGGATTAATTAAGGAAAGCCAGCACGGATCTGTTCAAGGCAAATCATGTTTAACTAACTTGATTGAGTTTTTTCATGAGGTAACAGAGAGGGTTGATTAGGGCAATGCGGTTGATGTGGTGTACATGGACTTCCAAAAGGTGTTTGATAATGTTCCACATAATAGGCTTGCCTGCAAAGTTGAAGCCCATGGAATAAAAGGAAACTACGATGGTATGAGGCGCGAGTTGGCTGGGATGGATTGGGGAACGTTACTTAAAGGGTTGACGGTGGATAGACAATGGAAAACATTTAAAGATCACGTGGATGAACTACAGAATTTGTTCATCCCTGTCTGGCATAAAAATAAAACAAAAAAGGTGGCGCAACCATGGCTAACGAGGAAAATTAGGGATAGCATAAGATCCAAGGAGAGGACATTGGCCAGAAAAAGCAGCAAACCTCAGGATTGGAAGCAGTTTATGATTCAGCAAAGGTTTAATTAAGAGGGGGCAAAGGAGGACAGACAGTTTAATTAAGAGGGGGAAAATAGAGTATGAGAGTAAGCTTTCAGGGAACATAAAAACTGACTGTAAAAGCTTCTATAGATATGTGAAGAGAAAAAGATTGGTGAAGTCAGGGGAATTTATAATGGTGAACAAAGAAATGCCAGGCCAATTAAATACATACTTTGGTTCTGTCTTCACAAAGGAGGACACAAATAACCTCCCAGAGATGTCGGGGAACATAGGGTCTAATGAGAGGGAGGAACTGAATGAAATCAGTAATTGTAGGGAAATGGTGTTAGGGAAATTGACGGGATTGAAGGCCGATAAATCCCCAGGGCCTGATAATCTACATCCTAGGGTACTTAAGGAAGTGGCCCTAGAAATAGTAGATGCATTGCTGATCATCTTCCAACATTCGATGGAATCTGGAACTGTACCCATGGATTGGAGGGTAGCTAATGTTACCCCACTATTCAAAAAGGTGGTAGAGAGAAAGCGGGGAATTACAGCCTGATATCGGTAGTGGGGAAAATGCGAGTGTCCATTATAAAAGATGTAATAGCAGAGCACTTGGAAAACAGTGACAGGATCGGACAAAGTGAACATGGATTTACAAAAGGTAAATCATGCTTGACTAATCTACTGGAATTTTTTGAGGATGTAACTGGTAGAATAGATAAGGGAGAACCAGTGGATATGGTGTATTTGGACTTTCAGAAGGCTTTCGATAAGGTCCCGCATAAGAGATTAGCGTGCAAAGTTTAAAGCACATGGGATTGGGGGTAAGGTACTGACTTGGATAGAGAACTGGTTGGCAGACAGGAAGCAAAGAGTTGGAATAAACGGGTCTTTTTCTGAGTGGCAGGCAGTGACTAGTGGTGTACCGCAGGGATCGGTGCTAGGACCCCAGCTATTCACAATATATATTAATGATCTAGACGAGGGAACTAAATGTAATATCTCCAAGTTTGCGGACGACACAAAGCTGGGTGGGCGTGTGTGCTGTGAGGAGGATGTAGAGAAACTCCAGTATGATTTGGACAGGTTGGGTGTTTGGGCAGATGCAGTATAATGTGGATAAATACGAGGTTATCCACTTTGGTGTCAAAAACAGGAAGGCAGATTATTATCTGAACGGCAATAGATTGGGAGAAGGGGAAGTGCAACGAGACCTGGGTGTCCTTGTGCACCATTCACTGAAGGTAAGCATGCAGGTGCAGCAAGCAGTTAGGAAGGCAAATGTTCTGTTGGCCTTCATAGCGAGAGGATTCGAGTACAGGAGCAAGGATGTCTTGCTGCAGTTGTACAGGGCCTTGGTGAGACCACACCTTGAGTACTGTGTGCAGTTTTGGTCGCCTTATCTGAGGAAGGATGTTCTTGCCATGGAAGGAGTGCAGCGAAGATTCACCAGACTGATACCTGGGACGGCAGGAATGACGTATGAAGAGAGATTGGGTCGATTAGACTTATATTCGCTAGAGTTTAGAAGAATGAGAGGGGATCTCATTGAAACTTATAAAATTCTAACAGGACTAGACAGACTAGATGCAGGAAGGATGTTCCCGATGGCAGGGGAGTCCAGAACCAGGGGTCACAGTCTAAGGATAAGGGGTAAGCTATTTAAGACTGAGATGAGGAGGAATTTCTTCACCCAGAGAGTGGTGAACCTGTGGAATTCTCTACCACAGAAGGCAGTTGAGGCCAATTCATTAAATATATTCAAGAAGGAGTTAGATATATTTCTTAAGGCTAAAGGAATATGGGGAGAAAGCAGGGACAGGGTACTGAATTTGGATGATCAGCCATGATCTCATTAAATGGCGGAGCAGGCTTGAGGGGCCGAATGGCCTACTCCTGCTCCTATCTTCTATGTTTCTATGTTATGTTTACTCATTAGTCTGAGTCGAGTCGTGGCTGCTCATCTCGATGACTCTTTTACCGAAGAAACAGACCGACTTTGTCTTTCCTCTCCTGGTACCCAGAGTATGACGGCAGCGGGATTCTAATTACAGTCTTGGACACGCGAGTGTGTCCTGGAGCACAAGGACTCCAGATTGTAGTTCAGGCCTTTCAAAGCCTCGGGCTCCCATACTCAGCGCACAGTACGTCGAAGGCCCCGCAGACTCGAGACGCTCTGCCAAACAGCCACATAGACTATCAGTACAACTTTCAATCAATCGATCAATCATTTCATTCATTTAGTAATAGAAGATTTTACTATTTTACACTACATTTTGTGTATTTAAGATAGTATCTGACTACTATCTGAATTTATGTTGATAAATTATTGTTAGGGTAAAAATGGGAGTGATGATCAACACTGAGTTGGCCTGTTGCAAATTTACCAATTTAACACTTTGTTCTCACCAACATGCGCAGTCCCCTTAAATTTGCTGCGCAGTATCTCTTCCAGCGGCAGGAGCTGGTGAGCGGCCTGCGCAGGACCTCGCGATTGGCACGCAACTGTGAGCCGTGCACCTTAGGGGGAACATTGGTGTGCGGCCCTCAACAGCTCACTAAAACTTGTTAACTGGCCCTCCAGCCCAAATACCTGCATACTCCCTGTTGTAAATCGTACCCTCTCCTCGGGTATTACCCCCTACCTTTCAAATCTGCCATCATCATTCCCCTCCTCAAAACAAAATTCTTTCCAACCTTATTAACCTGATGCAGTGCTGTACATCGAAATTTCTCTGCTCTTCTACAACATTCAGTGGATATTACTGCTTTTTTTAACCAAAATATATCACCTCACATTTACATTGAATTCCATCTGCCCATTGAATGGAAGCCGAACTCTGTGGGACACCTCTACTCTGTTCCAACTACTAAAAAAACTGCCTAACGCATACTCTTGGTTTTTGCCCTTCTAACCAACGAACTAAAATCTGCTCACTTGCATCTTTAACATTGTTCTCCTGCGCCGCTACCTCGACTCATCTGCTGAAGTCCTCAGCCATGCCTTATAAATCCACTTACCTCCTGGATGCAGCAGTCCCTGCCTCAGTTTAACTGCCGGGTTTCACGAATTGTGCAAACCGTCCCCAGGCAGTTAAATTCGAAACGGACGGGCAAAAAGAGGCTTCCAGCCTCATTACAATATTTAAGTTGAGAGAACGCCCCCTGGGAGTGGGTTGGTCGCCCGTCCCGCCTCCGGCAAAACTGGAAGTGGCCGGATTGGAGACGGGATCCCATTTTTAACAATTTAACTGCCCCCAGGCTCCAAACCCACCCGTTTTTTTTTAATGGGAAAATTCTGGCCATTGTCTCCAAACTAAGCCATAATTCTTTACACAGATCCTTTGATGAAAGCCGCTTTTCTTAAAATGCCGTAAACTTTAAAACACATTCTGACTTGCTTAGCTCACAGAATCCTAACAACTTAATCTGAACAATGTTAGCCTGTATCGGTGAGTAAATTCATAATACAGATTTGTACTGACTTCTGTATTGAGCTATTTTCTCTCGTTTCTCACCATATGTTCTGCCTTCTGCCAGATCACTCCAAATGTACCCCTACGATTTCTACACTTCCTTCTTTATTGTAGCCCTCTATGCCAACTAATCCAGTATGTGCAGTAAGAAAATACCCCTTTTACACAAGAGTAGAGATGGTCGTATTGCTTTAAAGCTGTAATTTTGAGAGAGGCTTAAATAAGTAAATGCTGGGAATTCCTTCCTTCTTCTTAGGCAGTCCCTCGGAACCGAGAGTGACTTGCTTCCACATTAAAAATGAGTTCGCAGGTGACTGATGAGTCCAATGCGGGACCTACAGTCTCTGTCACAGGTGGGGCAGACGGTGGTTGAAGGGGCAGGTGGGTGGGGTGCTTGGGTTGACGTGCGCGCCTTGCGCTGCCTGCGCTTGGCTTCCGCTTGCTCCCGGTGAAGAGACTCGAGGTATTTGGCGCCTTCCCGGATGCTTCTCTGGGAATCACCCACCAGCACAATCGACATATTTTGGATGTGTCACTTTTGATGCAAAAATGTTATCCCGAGAGCTGTTTCGTTCATAAATTCTCAAGTAAAGAGTTTTTGTTTCTCTAGCCCAAATATTTTGTAGGTTTCTTCGAATTCTGACTTCAACAATTATTCCAGTACAAAAAGGCATCGCTTTTGAATCCTTTGATCTTTCATTGGTTCGTGCATTAAATAGTGATATATTTTTGTGCACTTGAGACGAGGTTTATTGGTCTTTGTTTAAAACACAAGTCTGAAGCACTACTATTTCGTAATTACTGTACGGCGATAAATGGCTGTGGTGGTAATATTGAATTACAATTTCGCTTCAGAGATTTTGCATTCTTGAACTTCCCCGATAGCTCACTCTGATAACAGTACAGACCAGGAAAGTCCCAGATTTGATAACTGGTCTATACTAAGTTAGTTCATCCCAGCAGTTGGGTGTCAGAATTAGTATCTATGTCTCGGAGATGGTGGGAGGGAAAGGAGAGTTGTGAGCAATACATGTAAGATACCAGCGATCTTTCCTCAGGATGACTAGTCATCTTCGGAAGAGAAAGAACAAAATGATGAGGAAATCGGTGGAAAAGTTTAGTTTTCTTTAACTGTAATTATCAGATTTCGAAGCTCTGAAGATTGGAGATAACAATGTAATTGAATCTAAAGGTGAGTTGCTTTTTTAAAAGTTCTGATCTTTTTGCTGAAGCAGACTGGTTGAAAAGTTTGCAATAAGGTTTGTCATAAAAACAGAAAATGCTGGAAATACTCAGCAGGACAGGCAGCATCTGTGGAGAGAGAAACAGAGTTAACATTTCAGGTCGATGACCCTTCGCAATAAGGTTTGTTAGTGGTTACAGAGATTTCTCTATTACTGTCTTGTCCTAGCAGTGATTTCTGAAAATTTCGTAGCGTTATTCAAATTCTCAATTATCCACGAGGTTCTTTGCCCATAAATAAGAGTGAGCGCTCCGAAAGCTTGTGATTTCAAATAAAGCTGTTGGACTATAACCTGGTGTTGTGCGACTTCTCACTTTTGTCCACCCCAGTCCAACACCGGCATCTCTGCATCATAAATAAGAGGCCAGCAGGAGTCTGGGTTGATGACAGTGTTGTCCTGTTGTCAAGATTGGCTGTTGCTATGTAGCTGATTAATCTGCTGATCTGTCACATCAGAGCACCTCACACAGACACTGTGCTTCTTCAGTCCAAGTGCTAAAAACAGTTTGCTCGCACCTCTGATGATCCCATTTGAAGTTCACTCAGTGCTGATTTTAGCCAAGCTGATGAGTTTAAAATGAATCCATGTAGTCTGAGTCTCAAACAGAATTTAAAAACATAGAACAACAGTACAGCACAGTACAGGCCCTCGATGTTGGGCCGAGCATTGTCCGAAACCAAGATCAAGCTATCCCACTCCCTATCATTCTGGTGTGCTCCATGTGCTTATCCAATAACCGCTTGGAAGTTCCTAAAGTGTCCGACTCCACTATCACAGCAGGCAGTCCATTCCACACCCCAACCACTCTCTGAGTAAAGAATCTACCTCGGACATCCCTTCTATATCTCCCCCCATGCACCTTATAGTTATGCCCCCTTGTAACAGCTACATCCACCCGAGGAAATAGTCTCTGAACATCCACTCTATCTATCCCCCTCATCATCTTATAAACCTCTATTAAGTCGCCTCTCATCCTCCTCCGCTCTAAAGAGAAAAGCCCTAGCTCCCTCAATCTTTCCTCATAAGACCTCCCCCCCAAACCAGGCAGCATCCTGGTAAATCTCCTTTGCACTCTTTCCAATGCTTCCACGTCCTTCCTATAGTGAGGTGACCAGAACTGCACACAATATTCCAAATGTGGTCTCACCAAGGTCCTGTACAGTTGCAGCATAACCTCACGGTTCTTAAACTCAAACCCCTTGTTAATAAATGCTAACACACTATAGGCCTTCTTTACTGCTCTATCCACTTGAGTGGCAACCTTCAGAGATCTGTGGATATGAACCCCCAGATCCCTCTGTTCCTCCACGTTCCTCAAAACCCTGCCGTTGACCCTGTAATCCTTATTCAAATTTGCCCTACCAAAATGAATCACCTCGCACTTATCAGGGTTAAATTCCATCTGCCATTTTTCGGCCCAGCTCTGCATCCTATCAATGTCTCTTTGCAGCCTACAACAGCCCTCCACCTCATCCACTACTCCACCAATCTTGGTGTCATCAGCAAATTTACTGATCCACCCTTCACAAAAAAGATAATTGAATGTTTAGTGAACACTGCAATGTAATGTTTTGAATTTATAGACTATGAAATGCAAGAAAAAAAGTGAGGGACTATAGTTAAATCAGTAACAAATCCTTAGACAAATGTCCTTGCTGAAAAGTATAATACCAGAGAACATCTCTGGAATGGACTTGTCATTTATAAAAGTGTGATAGATCCAAAAGTCTGAAAAATACACCATCAGGACCTGTGGGCAGGGTGGGGACAGTTACCCAAATAAGAATTCTGTACATGAATCCACGTAACATGAGAAATAAAACACGAGTTATAGGTACAAATTCAGCTTAAAAGGTATGACCTAGTAGTCATCACAGAGACCTGGCTACAAGCTGGGCATGATTGGGAGCTAAATATTCCAGATTGTAAGATCTTCAGAAAGGACAGCAAAATTACAAGGAAATGTGGAAATCCAGCAAGACTGGGAGCTGTAAAAGGCAACAAAGGGATACAAAGACAGTAATGAGCTTCAAAATGGAATATGAAAAAAACATGGAAACTTTGCAAAGCTAACAGTAAAACTTTTTATAAATGTATAGAGAAAGAATGGTAAGGGTGAATGTGGGCCTATTAAGACACAAGCAGGTGAGGCCATAATGGATAATAAGAGAATGGCAGATTTGTTAAATGAATACTTTGCATATATTACCATAGTAGAGGTAGAGACCAGCGGCACAAGGTAACCTAAAAATAAGTCAAGGGGAGCAACTTATTAGACTTACACAAGTTTTTTTTTAAATGGTAATGGAGAAAATAATGGGATATAAGAGAGACAAATCTCCAGGACCTGATGGTTACCACTCCAGGGTATTAAAAAGAAATAGATGAGGAAATTGTAGATACGTTGCTCATCATTTTCCAAAGAACTCTAGATGCGGGAATTGTGCCTTTGGATTGGAAAATTGCAAATTTCACTCCATTATGGGATCCTTAGCTTTTAAAAGAGTACCATATAGTACAAAAGCAAGGGAGTTATGCCAAACCTTTAATTCACTGGTCAGGCCTCGGCTAGAGTATTGTACTTTAGGAATGCTGTCAATGGTAGAATGTTACCAGGGATGAGGGATTTCAGTTATGTGGAGAAACTAGAGAAGCTGGGATTGTTTTCCTTGGAGCAGAGAAGGTTAAAGGGAGATTTACTAGAGATGCTTAAAATTATGAGGGGTTTTGATAGAGTAAGTAAGAAGAAACTGTTTCCATTGGCAGATGGGTTGATAACCAGAGGGCATGGATTTAAGATAATTGGCAAAAGAACCTGAAGGGAGATGAGAAGGCATGTTTTTACTCAGTGAGTTATTAGGATCTTGAAAGCATTGCTTGAAAGAGTGGTGGAAGCAGACCATTAGTAACTTTCAAAAGGGAATTGGAGGTATATTTGAAAACACAAAATTTACAGGGCTTATGGGGTAAGAGTGGAGGAGTGGGACTAATTGAATAGCTCTTTCACTGTAAGATTCTCTGATTCATTAAAACCACATTGAATTGGAGGTAACCTTGTGACATGGGTTGGTAATTGGTTGGAAGGTAGAAGACAGAGTAAACAAGACTCCAGGATGGTGTGTTGCCTCCCTGGCGCAAGGGTCAAGGACGTCTCGGAACGGCTACAGAACATTTTGGAGGGGGAGGGCGAACAGCCAGTTGTCGTGGTGCACATAGGCATCAACGATATAGGTAAAAAAACAGGATGAGGTCCTAAAAGCAGAATATAGGGAGTTAGGAGGTAAATTAAAAAATAGGACCTCAAAGGTAGTAATCTTAGGATTGCTCCCAGTGCCACGTGCTAGTCAGAGTAGAAATAGGATATTTCAAATGAATACGTGGCTAGAGGAATGGTGCAAGGGGGAGGGATTCAAATTCCTTGGACATTGGAACCGGTTCTGGGGGAGCTGGGACCAGTACAAACGGGACGGTCTGCACCTGGGCAGGGCCGGGACCGATGTCCTAGGGGGAGTGTTTGCTAGTGCTGTTGGGGAGGGTTCAAACTAAAGTGGCAGGGGGTTGGGAACCTGAGCAGGGAGACAGAGGAAAGGGAAACGAGGATAAAAGCAAAAGACCGGAAGGAGAAAAACAAAAGTAGAAGGCAAAGAACTCAACGGTTTAAATCAAACATGGTCACAGTAAATAATAATTCAAATAGGTCTGAGAGCGTTAAAAAAACAAGCCTGAAGGCTTTGTCTCTTAATGCAAGGAGCATTCGGAACAAGGTGGATGAATTAGCTGCGCAAATAGGGGTAAATGAATACGATTTGATTGGGATTACAGAAACATGGCTCCAGGGTGGCCAAGGCTGGGAACTCAACATTCAGGGTGATTCAATATTTAGGAAAGATAGGCAAAAAAGAAAGGGAGGTGGGGTAGCATTGCTGGTTAAAGAGGGGATTAACACAATTGAAAGGAAGGATATTAGCTCTGATGATGCGGAATCTGTATGGGTAGAACTGAGAAATAATGAGGGGCAGAAAACGTTAGTGGGAGTGGTATATAGACCTCCAAACAGTAATACGGAGGTTGGGGACGGCATTAAAAGGGAAATTAGAGAAGCATGCAGTAAGGGCACAGCAGTCATCATGGGTGACTTTAATTTACATATAAATTGGGCTAACCAAATTAGTAAAAATACTGTGGAGGAGGAATTCCTAGAATGTTTACAGGATGGTTTTCTGGAACAATATGTCGAGGAACCAACCAGAGATCAGGCCATCTTCAACTGGGTATTATGTAACGAGAAAGGATTAATTAGCAATCTTGTTGTACGAGGCCCCTTGGGTCAGAGTGATCATAATATGATAGAATTCTTCATTAGGATGGAGAGTGAAGTAGTTGAATCAGAGACTAGGGTCCTGAATTTAAATAAAGGAAACTACGATGGTATGAGGCGCAAATTGGGTAGGATTGATTGGGGAATGTCACTCAAGGGGTTGGCAGTGGATAGGCAATGGCAAACATTCAAAGACTGCATGGGTGAACTACAGAATTTGTTCATCCCAGTGTGGCATAAGAATAAAACAAAAAGGGTGACTCAACCGTGGCTAACAAGGGAAATTAGGGATAGCATAAGATTCAAGGAGAGGGCATATAAATTGGTCAGAAAAAGCGCTAACCCTGAGGATTGGGAGCAGTTTAGGATTCAACAAAGGAGGACAAAGGGATTAATTAAGAAGGGGAAAATAGAATATGAAAGTAAGCTTGCTGGGAACATAAAAACTGACTAAGAGCTTTTATAGATATGTGAAGAGAAAAAGATTAGTCAAATCAAGTGTAGGTCCCTTGCAGTCAGAAGCAGGGGAAGTTATAATGGGGAACAAAGAAATGGCTGACCAATTAAATGCATATTTTGGTTCTGTCTTCACAAAGGAGGACACAAATAACCTCCCAGAGATGTTGGAGAACATACGGTCTGATGAAAGGGAGGAACTGAAAGAAATCAGTATTTGCAGGGAAATGGTGTTAGGGAAATTGACGGGATTGAAGGCCGATAAATCCCCAGGGCCTGATAATCTACATCCTAGGGTACTTAAGGAAGTGGCCCTAGAAATAGTAGATGCATTGCTGATCATCTTCCAACATTCGATGGAATCTGGAACTGTACCCATGGATTGGAGGGTAGCTAATGTTACCCCACTATTCAAAAAGGGTGGTAGAGAGAAAGCGGGGAATTACAGCCTGACATCGGCAGTGGGGAAAATGCTAGAGTCCATTATAAAGGATGTAATAGCTGAGCACTTGAAAAACAGTGACAGGATCGGACAAAGTCAACATGGATTTACAAAAGGTAAATCGTGCTTGACTAATCTACTGGAATTTTTTGAGGATGTAACTGGGAAAATAGATAAGGGAGAACCAGTAGATGTGGTGTATTTGGACTTTCAAAAGGCTTTCGATAAGGTCCCGCATACGAGATTAGCGTGTAAAGTTAAGGCACATGGGATTGGGGGCAAGGTATTGACTTGGATAGAGAACTGGTTGGCGGACAGAAAGCAGAGAGTAGGAATTAATGGGTCTTTTTCCGAGTGGCAAGCAGTGACTAGTGGGGTACCGCAGGGATCGGTCCTTGGACCCCAGTTAAGGGACCTAAAATGTAATATCTCCAAGTTTGCAGATGACACAAAGCTGGGTGGGAGTGTGTGCTGCGAGGAGGATACCGAGAAACTCCAGGATGATTTGGACAGGTTGGGTGAGTGGGCAGAAGCGTGGCAGATGCAATATAACGTGGATAAATGCGAGGTTATCCACTTTGGTGTCAAAAACAGAAAGGCAGACTATTATCTGAATGGCAATAGATTGGGAGAAGGGGAAGTGCAACGAGACCTGGGTGTCCTTGTGCACCAGTCGCTGAAAGTAAGCATGCAGGTGCAGCAGGCGGTGAAGAAGGAAAATGTTCTGTTGGCCTTCATAGCGAGAGGATTCGAGTACAGGAGCAAGGATGTCTTGCTGCAGTTGTACAGGGCCTTGGTGAGACCACACCTTGAGTACTGTGTGCAGTTTTGGTCGCCTTATCTGAGGAAGGATGTTCTTGCCATGGAAGGAGTTCAGCGAAGATTCACAAGGCTGGGATGGCAGGAATGACATATGAGGAGAGATTGGGTCGATTGGGCTTTTTCTCGCTGGAGTACAGAAGAATGAGAGGGGATCTCATCGAAACATAAAATTCTGACAGGTCTGGACAAACTAGATGCAGGAAGAATGTTCCCGATGGTCGGAGAGTCCAGAACCAGGGGTCATAATCTAAGGATAACGGGTAAGCCATTTAGGACAGAAATGAGGAAGAATTTCTTCACCCAGAGAGTGGTGAACCTGTGGAATTCTCTACCACA
Source organism: Squalus acanthias (assembly GCA_030390025.1). NCBI lineage: Eukaryota > Metazoa > Chordata > Chondrichthyes > Squaliformes > Squalidae > Squalus > Squalus acanthias. The sequence continues at coordinate 171,228,426 of CM059426.1, forward strand.
GAAGGTAGTTGAGGCCAAGTCATTAAATATATTCAAGAATGAGTTAGATATATTTCTTAAAGCTAAAGGTATCAAGGGATATGGGGAGAAGGCAGGTACAGGGTACTGAGTTTGGATGATCAGCCATGATCTCATCGAATGGCGGAGCAGGCTTGAGGGGCCGAATGGCCTACTCCTGCTCCATCTTCTATGTAAAGGGAATGTACTCTGGTGGGATACAACTAGTGGTATTCCCCAGGGATAAGGAAGCTATAAAGGGATTTAGACAGAGTGGGCAAAACTGTGGTAGATAGAGTTTAAAGTGGGAGGTCATCCACTTTGGATCCAAGAATGGCAAGAGACTAGGTACTATGGAGGAGCAAATCAATTTGGGTGTCAATGTACACAAATCATTTAAAAGCTAGTGAACAGCTACAAAAAGTAATCAAAAAAACTTTATCTCAAGGGATTTGGAACACAAAGCTGAAGAAATGATCCTTCAGTTGTACAAAGCCTTGGTCAGACCCCATCTGGAGTACTACATTAAGTTCTGGGCACCGCACCTCAGGGGGTACCACACAGATTCATGAGAATGATGCCAGCGCTTAATGGGTTAAATTTTGAGGGCAGCTTGCATAAACTTGGTTTGTATTCTCTTGAGGGCACAATCTTAAAATTAGAGCAAGCCATTTAGAAGTGAAATCGGGAAGCATTTTTTCCACACAAAGGATTGTGGAAGTCTGGAAATCTTTCCCCCAAAAGGCTGTGGATACTGGGTCAATTGAAATTTTCAAGACTTAGATTGACAGATTTCTGTTAGGTAAGGGTATCAAGGGATATGGGGAGAAGGCAGGTACAGGGTACTGAGTTTGGATGATCAGCCATGATCTCATCGAATGGCGGAGCAGGCTCGAGGGGCCGAATGGCCTACTCCTGCTCCTATCTTCTATGTTTCGATGTAAAGGCGGGTAAGTAGATTTGAGTTTCAAATCAGCCATGGCGATCTATAGAATGGCGGAACAGGCTCGAAGTTGAATGGCTGCCTCCTGTTCCCATGTTCCTCGTACTACTGGAATTATCTGGCATTTTAAAGGAATGCTTTAAAGCAGGGTAAATAGCAAATTACATTTGTACTGGATTTCCTTAATTTTTTTATTCATTCCTGGGATGTGGGCGTCGCTGGCAAGTATTTATTGCCCATCCTTAACTGCCCTTGAGAAGGTGGTGAGCCGTCTTCTTGAACCACTGCAGTCCGTGTGGTGAAGGTACTCCCACAGTGCTGTTCGGGAGGGAGTTCCAGAATTTTGACCCAGCGACAATTAAGGAGCCGTGATATATTTCCAAGTCAGGAAGGTGTGTAACTTGGAGGGGAACTTGCAGGTGATGGTGTTCCCATGCGCCTGCTGCCCTTGTTCTTTTAGGTGGTAGAGGTCGCGTGTTTGGGAGGTGCTGTCAAAGAAGCCTTGGCAGGTTACTGCAATGTATCTTGAAGATGGTACACATTGCAGCCACGGTGTGCCGGTGGTGGAGTAAGTGAATGTTTAAGGTGGTGGCTGGGCTGCCAATCAAGCAGGCTGCTTTATCCTGGATGGTGTCGAGCTTCTTGTGTTGTTGGAGCTGCACTCATCCAGGCAAGTGGAGAGTATTCCATCACACTTCTGACTTGTGCCTTGTAGATGGTGGAGAGGCTTTGGGGAGTTGGGAGGTAAGAAACTCGCCGCAGCATACCCAGCCTCTGACCTGCTCTTGTAGCCACATAATCTATGTGGCTGGTCCAGTTATATTTCTTGTCAATGGTGACCCACAGGATGAAAATGGTGGGGCATTCGAAGATGGTAATGCCGTTGAATGTCATGGGGCAGTGGTTAGACTCGCTTGTTGGAGATAGTCATTGCCTGGCACTTGTGTGGCGCAAATGTTATTTGCCACTTATCCGCCCAAGCCTGAATGTTGTCCAGGTCTTGCTGCAAGCGGGCATGGACTGCTTCATTATCTGAGAAGTTGCAAATGGAACGGAACACTGTGCAATCATCAGCGAACATCCCCACTTCTGACTTTATGATGGAGGGAAGGTCATTGATGAAACAGCTGAAGATGGTTGGGCCTAGGACACTGCCCTGAGGAACTCCTGCAGCGATGTCCTGGGGCTGAGATGATTGACCTCCAAGAACCACAACCATCTTCCTTTGTGCTAGGTATGACTCCAGCCAGTGGAGAGTTTTCCCCCGATTCCCATTAATTTCAATTTTACTAGGGCTCCTTGATGCCAGACTCTGTCAAATGCTGCCTTGATGTCAAGGGCAGTCACTCTCCCTTCACCTCTGGAATTCAGCTCTTTTGTCCATGTTTGGACCAAGGCTGTAATGAGATCTGGAGCTGAGTGGTCCTACCCGAACCCAAACTGAGCATCAGTAAGCAGGATGTTGGTGAGTAAGTGCCGCTTGATAGCACTGTCGACGACACCTTCCATCACTTTGCTAATGATTCAGAGTAGGCTGATGGGGTGGTAATTGGCCGGATTGGAATTGTCCTGCTTTTTGTGGACAGGACACACCTGGGCAGTTTTCCACATTGTCGGGTATATGCCAGTGCTGTAGCTGTACTGGAACAGCTTGGCTCGAAGCGCTGCTAGTCTTCAGCACGACAGCCGGGATGTTGTCGGGGCCCATAGCCTTTGCTGTATTCAGTGTGCTCAGCTATTTCTTGTTAACACGTGGAGTGAATCGAGTTGGCTGAAGACTGGCTTCTGTGATGGTGGGGACCTCAGGAGGAGGCCGCTATGGATGATCCACTCGGCACTTCTGGCTGAAGATGGTTGCAAACGCTTCAGCTTTGTCTTTTGCACTCATGTGCTGAGCTCCACCATCATTGAGGATGGAGATATTCATGGAGCCTCCTCCTCCAGTTAGTTGTTCAATGGTCCGCCACCATTCACAACTGGATGTGGCAGGACTGCAGAGCTTTGATCTGATCCGTTGATTGTGGGATCACTTAGCCCTGTCTATAGCATGCTGCTTCCACTTTTTAGCATGCATGTAGTCCTGTGTTGCAGCTTCCCCAGGTTGGCACCGCATTTTTAGGTACGCCTGGTGCTGCTCCTGGCATGCTCTTCTACACTCCTTATTGAACCAGGGTTGGTCCCCTGGCTTGATGGTAATGGTAGAGTGAGGGATATGCCAGGCCATGAGGTTACAAATTGTGGTGGAATACAATTATGCTGCTGCTGATGGCCCACAGCGCCTCATGGATGCCCAGTTTTGAGCTGCTAGATCTGTTCTGAATCTATCCCATTTAGCACGGTGGTAGTGCCACACAACACGATGGAGGGTGTCCTCAGTGTGAAGACGGGACTTCGTCTCCACAATGACTGTGGTGGTCACTGCTACCAATACTGTCATGGACAGATGCATCTGCGACAGGTAGATTGGTGAGGACGAGGTCAAGTAGGTTTTTCTCTCGTGTTGGTTCTCTCGCCACCTGTCGCAGGCCCAGACTGGTAGTTATGTCCTTCAGGACTCGGTCAGTAGTGGTGCTACCGAGCCACTCTTGGTGATGGACATTGAAGTCCCCCACCTAGAATACATTCTGTGCCCTTGCTACCCTCAGTGCTTCTTCCAAGTGGTGGTCAACATGGAGGAGTAATGATTCATCAGCTGAGGGAGGGCGGAAGGTGGTTATCAGCAGGAGGTTTCCTTGCCTGTGCTTGAGCTGAAGCCATGAGACTTCATGGGGTCCGGAGGTAACGTTGAGGAGTCCTAGGGCCATTCCCTCCCGATTGTATACCACTGTGCCGCCACCTCTGGTGGGTTTGTCCTGCCGGTGGGACAGGACATACCCAAGGATGGTGATGGAGGAGTCTGGGACATTGGCTGAAAGGTATGATTCTGTTAGTATGACTATGGCAGGCTGTTGCTTGACTAGTCTGTGGGACAGCTCTCCCAATTTTGGCACAAGTCCCCAGATGTTAGTGAGGAGGACTTTGCAGGGTCGACTGGGCTGAGTATGCCGTTGTCGTTTCTGAAGCCGGTGCACAGGTCGATGCCGGGTGGTCCGTCCTGTTTTATTCTTATTACTGCTTTTCATTTGTTACAACTGAGTGGCTTGCTAGGCCATTTCAGAGGGCAGTTAAGAGTCAACCACATTGCTGTGGGTCTGGAGTCACATATGGGCAGATTTTCATCCCTAAAGGACATTGAAGGAATTTAGTGCCAACTTGAAGGCCTTTACGAGCTGCTCTGCTATTGGCTATGGAAATGGTCAGATTTGGCCAGATTAGTCAGCGCTGGACCTTCCTTCCAACCCATCTGAAGTCATATCCTCATCCTCCACCACCCTCCTCCCGCTGCCTTCCCCCCCGTCACCAGCCCCACTGTTGGCAGGGCGGCTGCTCCAGGCCATAAATTAATGTCAGCAGACCAGCCGAGGAGAGAAGTAAATATCAGACATACCTAATAAAAGTGTAATTTTCTTTTATAAAGTTGTAGGACTTTGAACTTTACACTTTCCTTTTAAGTGGATTTAGAAATAATAAATCATTTGGTAGTGAAATGGAACAGAGTATAAGGTGAATACAGAAGCAAAATAGTGCGGATGCTGGAAATCTGAAATAAAAACAAAATGCTGGAAATACTCAGCAGATCAGGCAGTATCTGTAGAGAGAGAAACAGAGTTAATGTTTCAGGTCAATGACCCTTCGTCAGAGTATAAGGTGGCATGTGATAGATTTAGGTTCGAATATCATTTAAATTGTTTGAAGTAAAGAAGGGGTTGACAATACAATACAAAAGCGCACCCTATATTTCTATCTGTCTGCTTCCCTATCTTACATTTCTGGAGGGTTTTAGTGCTATCAGTCCTCATTAATTTTCCACTACTGCAGTGGGTAGCTCTTAACTGCAAGTCCTGGCATGCTCTGATTCGCCAGTCTTGTCAATCATTAAATAAAATTCTGGGAGTTGGAACACAGATTTCTTGAGATAGATACTGGCGCGTTCTAGGAGTTGTTTGCTACTTTCCTTGAACCTCTTTAGTCATAACTCGGAAACTCGAGGCTTCGAAGAGACAAAAGGCCTTGGTGTAAAACATTGTTAGAGCCATTTCAAACACTGAAACTGCCAAACAGATAAGTTTAATTTTCTTGTAATTTTTTTTATATCTCTTATGCTATACACCTTATTTCCAGCACTGAGCTTTGCAGTTTAGTGAGAAGCCTGGATATCAGCTGAAAGGATTTTCAAGAAGTATGTGAAGTGACTTAATTTGTTCCCCTTTTGCTTTCTTATTGGCAGTTGTTTCCTACTGCCCATTTTTGATACTTTTTTGTGATTGGTAGTTTACATTCTTGCTTTTTAATTTTTTTGGTATTTGTTGCTGTTTTATGGATATGAAATTTGAGTCAACTAGATGTAACACCTGTACATGCATCAGACACGAGGTGTTTATTTTTCAGCAATAACTTCATCTTCATTTGCAACAGTGTAGCATCATATATGGATGGCTGTTGCTACCTCAATTACATTTTTCCTGAGTAAATTGGTGTCAATTAAACTGCATATTTTGAGGTTTTTTGATGGGTTTTTTTCTTGAGCTACCGTTTATTATCTGTTTCAGATATTTGTAACTTCTGTCATTTTTTGTCTCAGCATTTATAGGGAGAAATGTGATCCTAACCAGTGGCTGCATTATTGGAGCCTGTTGTCAAGTAAACTCCTGTGAAGTTATTCCAGAGAACACAGTAATCTACGGGGTAGACTGTATGCGAAGGGTGCAGTCAGAACGGCCACAAGTAAGATCTTTACAGTGTACGTTAATACAATTTCAGATTCTATTTCCAGGTAGAAGACTTGATGCTATGTTTCTGTGCACTGAGGAATAGCAATCCAATGAAAAGGTTTTGTAGTAATATACAACGACAACTTGCATTTATATAGTGCCTTTAACCTAGTAGAACCTCTCAAGGTGCTGCTTCTTCACAGGAGCATAATTAAACAAAATTTGGCACCGAGCCACAAAGAGATTAGGACAGGTGGCCAAAAACTTGGTCAAAGAAGTAGGTTTTATGAGCGTCTTAAAGGAGGAGAGAGAGCAGTAGAGATGCGGAGTGGTTTAGGGACGGAATTCCAGAGCTTAGGGCCTAGACAACTGAAAGCATGGCCACCAACAGTGGGGTGTTGGAAAATGGAGATATGCAAGAGGCCAGAATTGGAGGAGTGCAGAGATCTCAGAGGGTTGTACGGCTGGAGGAGTTTATAGAGGTAGGGAAGGGTGAGATCATGGAGGGATTTGAACACAAGGATGAGAATTTTAAATTTTATTTGTTCTGGGGATGTGAATGACACTGGCAGGGCAGTATTTATTGGTCATCCCTAGTTGCCCTGAGGACATTGAATCAAACACAGTGTGGGAATGGAGTCATCTGTAAACCAGACAGGGTAAGGGTAGCAAGTTCCCGTCCCTGAAGGAAAACTGAACTATTTGGATTATTATGACAATTTAGTAGCTTTTATGGTCATTTTTTGGTGCTAGCCCACAAATGACCAGATTTATTGAATTCAGTGTCACAACTTGCCATGGTGGAATTTGAACTCCTGACCTTTTGAGTTTCCAATCCAGTACTATAACCACTAGGCTACTGTATCCATACTACTCTCTCCAGGTACTTGCCAATATGCTATGAGCTTGCAAAAGAAAGAAAGTTAATCAGATGAATGAAACTGATATATAAAATACTTGTACTTAACAATGTGGGAAAATGTGTTTTTTGGATTTCACGTGTACTATTCTACTTGCAGTGGTGCTGGTGAGTGAAATCATAGAAACTTACAGCAGAGAAGGAGGCCATGCTGGCTCTTTGAAAGAACAGTCGTGTTTAGTCCCACATCTCCGCCTTTTGTCTGTAACCCTGTAAGTTCCTCATCCTCAAGTACCTGTCCAACTCCCTTTTAAAATTATTTATGGAATCAGCTTCCACCACCTTTTCAGGTGGAGCGTTCCAGATCCCGACAACTCTGAGTGAAAACATTTCTCCTCATCTCTGCTCTAGATCTTTTGCCAATGATTTTGAATCTATGACCTCTAGTTATTGACCCACTCGGCAGAGGGAATAGTTTTTCTCTCTCTACTCTATCAAAACCTCTCATCATCTTGAAAACCTCGATTAGGTCACCGCCAATGCTCCTGTTAGGCAGTCAACCTTCTTTCTTCTCTGGTTCACAACAACATGTTTCGAGTAAGCACGAGACTTCATAGTGCAGTATACGGAACAGACTTTATTGATATACAGTAAAGGTGATCGGTCTTTAACTGCATACAGAGAGTGGATATTAGGTTTCTGTGTCTTTTGACTCTCAGATACTGTTGAAAACCATAATCCTTTATACTGTGAAGAAAAGGAGAAAAGGAGTGGGCGGGGCCTCAGGGTTTTTCCAGAGAATTCTGGGAGCAGTTGGTTTCAGCCATTTTGGACCATGCAGTTGTGTTAAAAAGCCTTTGTTTTCCACACATGGATTCAGTCTCAATTCGCGTTTCGCGGCAGCCTCAACATTGGTGACCCCGACGCTCAGAACGTATTCCGAGCACTGCAATGGCGGACACGAACGCAGTTTCCGTGAAACTGCCGGAGTTTTGGGAAAACCAGCCCGAAGCCTGGTTTCTCCAAGCTGAATCCCGCTTCCGGCTGCGAAACATCACCACAGATGGGACGCAGTACGACTACCTCTTCACATCACTTGGTAGCGCCACAGTTTCGAAGGTTTGAACAGCGCTGCAGAACCCACCAGAGGAAGGCAAGTACGCACATCCTAAGGCAGCGCTGCTTAAAAAATTTACGGCCTCGGCATACCAGCGAAACTGCCACCTCCTCGACCTTCCAGGCCTCGGTGATGCCTCACCGTCAGACCTCCTCTCCCACATGCTCTCCCTCACCGATGAGAGCCCAGCCGGATCCCTCTTCCGCACGCTGTTCATCCGCCAGCTCCCTCTCAGCATCCGCCCAGCGATCGTGGCGTCCGGCCTCACGAACCTGGATGCCCTGGCCGATGAGGCCGACAAGCTGCTGCCCGCTCACTCTAGCCGCGACATCACTCCGGACCTGGCAGCCAATGCCTGGGCGCGCCCCTCACCGGCCACCACGCGGCCACAAGGACCAGCCACCAGGCCCACGGGGCCTTCGCGCCCCACTAACCCGGGCCACTGTTACTACCACGCACGGTTCGGCGCCAGGGCACAACGGTGCACACCTCCCTGCTCTTTCAAGTCCGCCCCCGTACCAGCCCCCGCGATGGCCGTGGGCCACGTGGGCTCCCTGCTGTACGTCACGGATGACAAAACCGGCCGCCGGTTACTGTGCGACACTGGAGCTCAGCACAGCATCATCCCGGCCTCCTCCCTCGACATCCAAAAGGGCGAACGAGGACCGGCGCTGGCTGCGGCTAACGGCTTGGAAATCCGGACGTACGGCACCCGGACAGTCCCCCTCGACCTCGCTGGTCGCCGCTACCGATGGGAGTTCATCACTGCCAAGGTGCTCTCCCCTCTCATCGGCGCAGATTTTCTGTGCGCCCACGGCCTACTGGTAGACATCCCTTGTCACCGCCTCGTGGACATGAACACCATGTCCCCCATCCTGGGCGCCATGGCCCCCCGTCAACCCGCCGACATGGCGTCACAGTGCCACGCCTGGGCCACGGATGACTACTCGGCACTCCTGGCCGAATTCCCGGCCCTTACCAATCCGACCTTCTCCGCGGAGGCCGCCAAACACAGGGTGGAACACTTCATCCCCACCACAGGCCCCCCAGTGTACGCCCACGCCCGCAGGCTGGACCCGGCCAAACTGGAGATAGCGCGGACCGAGTTTGCCACCATGGAACAGCTCGGCATCATCCGCTGCTCCAACAGTCCCTGGGCCTCCCCACTCCACATCACCCATGCTGGAGCCATTCCCCTGCCCACCAAGGTGCAGGCCGTCCAACAATTTCCCCGCCCCACCACCATCAAAGGCCTCCAGGAGTTCCTCGGGATGGTGAATTTCTATCACCGCTTCATCCCCAAAGTGGCGTCCCTCATGAGGCCCCTGTATGAAGCCCTCCGGGGCAGGAGCGGCAAGATGGCGGTCGAATGGACGGCAGACGCGTCCGCCGCCTTCGACTCCACCAAGACCGCGCTCGCCAACGCCACCCTGCTCGTGCACCCACGGCCCAATGCCAGGGTAGCGCTCACCACGGACGCCTCTGACCATGCGGTCGGCGCCGTGTATGAGCAGTGGGTCGACGGCGCCTGGCAACCACTTGACTTCTTCAGCCGCCAACTACGCCCCCCGGAGGTCAAGTACAGCACCTTCGACCGCGAGCTCCTCGCGCTGTTCCTGGCGGACCGCCATTTTCGGTTTTTGCTTGAGGGCCACCCCTTCACTGCGTTTGTCGACCACAAGCCCCTGACATTCGCAATGGCAAAGACAACCGACCCCTGGTCCGCCAGGCAGCAGCACCAGCTCGCGGCAGTGTCCGAGTTCACCACGGACATCCAACACGTCTCCGGCCGAGACAATGTGGTAGCCGACTGCCTCTCCCGCCCCGCCATCCACGCCGCACACCTGGCAGTCGACTACGCTCAACTCGCAGCAGACCAGATCACCGACCCTGATCTGCTCTCCGCACCTACCAACCTACCAGGGCTACGCCTGGCCGACGTCGCCTGTGGCCCGACCGCAGTCACGGTCAAGTGCGACATATCCCTATGTCAACCTTGGCCCGTCGTCCTGGCGCCGCCGGGTATTTGACATTCTCAACAACCTCTCCCACCCACGCATCCATCAAATTGGTAGCCAACCGCTTTGTCTGGCGCGGCCTTCGCAAGGATGTGCGTACTTGGGCCAACTCCTGCCTAGCCTGCCAACGGGCCAAGGTACAGCAACACACGAAATCACCCCTCGCGTAGATTCGACCACATCCACGTGGATATCGTTGGGCCCCTGCCGCCGTCGCAAGGCCACACGCACTTGCTGACGATCGTTGACCGCACCACGCGCTGGCCCGAGGCAATTCCACTGACCTCTACCACCACCGCCAACATCGCCAGAGCCTTCGTCAGCACCTGGGTCGCACGGTTCGGCGTTCCCTCTGACATGACGTCGGACAGAGGTCCGCAATTTACCTCTGAACTCTGGACCGCCGTCGCACACAATCTCGGGGTGACCATTCACCGCACCACAGCGTACCACCCCCAAGCGGTTCCACAGATCCTTGAAGGCATCTCTTCGAGCCAGCCTCCAGGACGGCGCCTGGACCGACCGACTTCCGTGGGTCCTCCTCGGCCTGCGCACCGCGGTTAAAGAAGACCTCCACGCATCGGCAGCAGAGCTCGTGTACGGTCAGCCGCTGCGCGTACCCGGCGAGTTCCTGCCCACCGCCACGACACCCTGGTCAGCCGACCAGCAATGCCACGACTTCGCCTCACCGGCGCTGCAGTTCGCCCCGGTGCCCATTGCCCGACACGGCGAATCCACCTCACACGTCCCACTAAGCGTGCACCAGGCACGGTTCGTTTTCGTCCGGCACGACGCCCACCGCGGACCCCTTCAACCCCCGTACGACGGGCCCTACAAGGTGCTACAGGCTGGGGACACATTTTTCACCCTGCAAGTGGGTGACGGGAACGAAAAAGTGTCGGTTGACCGACTCAAGCCAGCACACTCTGAGCCCGGTGAGCAGGTCCCTGTAGCTCGTCCACCACCACGCGGCCGACCTGCCCTCAAGCCGGTTCACCCGGCTGCTCCACGCCCGGCCGCCCTACAAGAGCCGCTCCGGCCGGCCCATCAGACCGCCGCACCGTCTTGTCCACACCTCCTAAGCGGAGTCTGGGGGGAGCTGTGTGGCGGATCGCCACCTAAACGGGCATAATCCACTTTTCCGTCCGTGGACAAAATATCAGGCACCTTGCCTTTAAGGCAGGAGAAAAGGAGTGGGCGGGGCCTCAGGGTTTTCCAGAGAATTCTGGGAGCAGTTGGTTTCAGCCATTTTGGACCATGCAGTTGTATTAAAAAGCCTTTGTTTTCCACACATGGATTCAGTCTTAATTCGTGTTTCGCGGCAGCCTCAACAATACACCATATTTTGACTACATTAAAGGAAAATGTCATAGATAAGCCTGTATGATTTATCTATTTCCCAAATCCTTTGAAAACAGACTATCTAAACAGTTTGCAGTTGTTTACTTCAAAACCACTTCCCTTAAACAAGACTTCCTCAAATGGATTTGCTACCCCTGTTTTATTACCCTAAAACTAACGCTAGATTTTATTACCTACACTTATTCCCTTACACAAGCACTTTACAGACAGAAGACAAGCCATGCTTTCTCCTCACGGCACTTCAAAGTCATCCTGTTTATATATTGGAAAGCTGGGAAAGCCTGTTAATCCAAGATACAATGAAGTTCGACTGTTAACCCTTAACTCCCCAAAATGTTCAACATGCATCTCTCCAGGATGTCTAACAGTTCCCTCTGGAGTTCCCGCACAGCCAGCTCACCAGCTTTTAAATGGAAAAAAACGCACATACGCGGAATTTTGAATGGGCCACCGAACCCGTTAAAGGGGCCGTGCGGTCCAAAAAAAATTAGAAGAAACATTGGTCACCTCATAACTTTCTTTGTTTCAAGGAGAACAGTCCTAACATTTCCAATCTCTTCTCATAACTGAAGTCCCTCATCCCTGGTAATAAAAACAGAAAATGTTGAAAATACTCAGCAGGTCAGGCAGCATCTGTGGAGAGAGAAACAGAGTTAACGTTTCAGGCCGATGACCTTTCAACAGAACATCTGGTAAACCTCTGTACCCTTTCTAAGGCCTTTATATCTTCCAAGAAGTGTGGTGCCCAGAATTGTCCACAATACTCCAGCTAAGGCCGATCAAGTGATTTATACAGTTCTAGCATGATCTTTTGCTTTTATATTCTATGCTTCTATTTATAAACCCAAGTAATCCATATGCTTTTTAAACCACCTTATCAACTTGCCCTGCCACCTTTTAAGGATTTGTGTATATGGATACCAAGGTCTCTGCTTATCTACACTTTTCAAACTCGTGCCATTTATAATATACTGTCTTTCCATATTTGTCCTCCCAAAGTGCATCACTTCACACTTCTCCACATTGAACTCCATCTGCCATGCTTCTGCCCATTTCACCATCCTGTCTGTCATCATGAAGTCGATAACTATCCTCATCACTATCCACTACTTTGCCAAATTTCGTATAATCTGCAAACTTTATAATGCTGCTCTCTACACCCGAGTCTAGGTCGTTTATAAAAATTGGAAAGAGTAATAGACCCAAAACTGACCCTTGGAGAACACCACTGCAAACCACCTCCCAGTCTGAAAAACATCCATCCACCACCACCCTTTGCTTCCTGTCACTGAGGTAATTTTGTATCCATACTGCCACTTTCCCCTTAATATCATGGTCTTCCATCTTGTTAATAACCCTCCTGTGTGGCACTTTGACAAACTCCTTTTGAAAGTCCATATGTACAACATCTGCTGGACTACGTTGATCAACCTTTTCTGTTACCTCATCAAAGAATTCAGTCAAGTTAGTCAGACATGATTTGCCTTTAACAAATCCATGCTGCTTCTCCTTGATTAACCCATGCCTTTCCAAATGAAAGTTTATATTCCTGATGATGGTTTCCAATAACCTCCCCACCACAGATGTTAGACTGACTGGCCAGCAGTTTCCTGGTTTCCCCTACTTCCTGTTCTCGAATAGTGGTATAACATTAGCAACCCTTTAGTCCTCCGGCACTTCTCCTGTATCCAATGAGGATTGAAAGATTGTGACCAATGCCTCTGCTATTTCTACCTTTGCTTCTTTGAGCAACCTCGGATGTATTCCATCTGGACCAGGTGACTTACCAACTTTCGGTAATGCTCATCTTCTTCGTACATCTTCTCTATCTATTACTATACTGCCCATAACTTCCCTCTCTTTTAGTGTATCCTTCACATCATCCACTTCCTTTGTGAGGACAGATGCAAAGTACTCAGTTAATACATTAGCTGTGTCCTCTGCCTCCACATGAAGATTTCCTTTTGGGTCCTTAATCGGCCCCACTTTATATGCTTATAAAATGTTTCAAGGTTCAATTTAACATTGCCTACTAATCTTTTCTCGTAATATGTCTTTGCCTCCCGTATTAACTTTTTCAATTCCCTCCTGTATTTTCCATAATCTTGCTCCTGACATTTGTCATAAGCCTCCTTTTTCTGTTTTATTTTAACTTTTATTTCCTTTTTCATCCAGGGCGAATTAGCTTTGGATGCTCTGCCTTTTCCCGTCAAAGGAATATGCCTAGTTTGCACCTGAACTATCTCTTCCCGAATGCCCTCCATTGTTTCATTACTATCTCCAACTTCCCTTTCCTCGCTAAAGTCCTTGAACGTGCCAAATCCGTGCCCATCTTTCCCGCAACTCCATGTTTGAACCACTCCAATCAGGTTTCCGACCCACCACAGTACGGAAACGGCTCTCCTCAAAGTCATAAATGGCATAATTTGTGACTGTGACAAAGGTTAACTATCCTTCCTCGTCCTTCATAACTTGTCTGCAGCTTTTGCCACGGTTGACCACTCCATCCTCCTCCAACACCTCTCCACCATCGTCCAGCTAGGTGGGACTGCACTCGCCTGGTTCCATTGTTATCTATCTAATCATAGCCAGAAAATCGCCTGCAATGGTTTCTCTTCCCGCTCCCACATCGTTACCTCTGGTGTCCCCCAAGGATCTATCCTTGGCCCCCCCTCCTATTTCTCATCTACATGCTGCCCCTTGGCGACATCATCCGAAAACAACACATCAGTTTCCACATGTACACTGACGACACCCAGTTCTACCTCACCACCATTTCTCTTGACCCCTCCACAGTCTCTAACTTGTCAGACTGCTTGTCCGACATCCAGTACTGGATGAGCAGAAATTTTCTCCAATTAAGTATTGGGAAGACTGAAGCCATTGTTTTCGGTCCACGCCACTGACTCCATCTCTCTACCTAACATCTGTCTGAGGCTGAACCAGACTGTTCGCAACCTTGGTGTCATATTTGACCCTGAAATCAGCTCCCAACCACATATCTGCAGCATAACTAAGACTGTCTATTTCCACGCCCGTCTTCGCCCCTGCCTCAGCTCATCCACTGCTGAACCCTCATCCATGCCTTTGTTACCTCTAGACTTGACTATTCCAATGCACTCCTGGCTGGCCTCCCACGTTCTACCCTACGTAAACTTGAGCTCATCCAAAACTTGGCTGCCCATGTCCTAACTCGCACCAAGTCCCGTTCACCCATCACCCCTGTGCTCGCTGACTTACATTGGCTCCCGGTTAAGCAATGCCTCGATTTCTAAGTTCTCATCCTTGTTTTCACATCCCCCCCATGGCCTCGCCCCTCCCTATATCTGTAATCTCCTCCAGCCCCACAACCCCCCAAGATATCTGCACTCCTCTAATTCTGCCCTCTTGAGCATCCCTGATTATAATCGCTCAACCATTGGTGGCCGTGCCTTCTGATACCTAGGCCCAAAGCTCTGGAATTCCCTCCCTAAATTAGAGACAGCATAAATTAGGGGAAATTAGAGACAGCATAAAATCCAAAGATAGGGCATATAAAATAGCCAAAAAAAGCGCCAGAGCGGAAGATTGGGAACAGTTTAAGATAGAGCAAAGGAGGACAAAGGGCTTAATCAAGAGGGGCAAAATAGCTTACGAAAGCAAGCTGGCGGAAAATATAAAAACTAACTCCAAAAGCTTTTATAAGTATATCAAGAGGAAAAGACTGGTGAAAACCAAAGTTGGTCCATTGCAGTCAGATACGGGGGAATATATAACGGGAAATAAGGAAATGGCAGGCCAACTAAATGCATACTTTGGGTCAGTCTTTACGAAGGAAGACACAAATAACCTCCCTGGGATATCGGGAAAAATAGGGACATTGGCAAAGGAGGAACTGACGCAAATCAATATCTCTAAGGATATGGTGTTAAGGAAGCTAAAGGGATTGAAGGCGGACAAATCCCCAGGGCCTGATAACATGCATCCTAGGGTACTGAAGGAGGTGGCCCTAGAGATAGCGGATGCACTAAGTATGATTTTTCAGAATTCATTAGACTCGGGAACAGTGCCCATGGATTGGAGGGTAGCTAACGTTACCCCACTATTCAAAAAGGGGGGTAGGGAAAAAGCAGGTAATTACAGACCTGTAAGCCTTACATCAGTTGTGGGCAAAATGCTGGAGTCCATCATTAAGGATGAAATAGCGGAGCACTTAGCAAATGGGGACAGGATAGGACAGAGTCAACATGGATTTACAAAGGGTAAATCGTGCTTGACTAATCTATTGGAATTTTTTGAGGGAGTAACTGGTAAAACAGATGGGGGAGAGCCAGTAGATGTGGTGTACCTGGACTTCCAAAAGGCCTTCGACAAGGTCCCACATAAAAGATTAGCATGGAAAATTGAAGCTCATGGGATAAAGGGGAAAGTATTGACGTGGATAGAGAACTGGCTGTCAGATAGAAAACAGAGAGTTGGAATAAACGGCTCATTTTCTGAATGGCAGGCAGTAACAAGTGGGGTACCACAGGGATCTGTCCTGGGTCCCCAGCTGTTCACAATTTACATTAATGACCTGGATCAGGGAGTCGGATGCAGCATTTCCAAATTTGCAGACGACACTAAACTAGGAGGGGGGGTGGGCTCAGAGGAGGAGACCAGGAAGCTCCAGAGCGATTTGGACAGACTGGGTGATTGGGCGGATAAATGGCAGATGCACTATAATGTGGACAAGTGCGAAGTTATCCACCTTGGGTGCAGGAACGGGAGGGCAAATTATTATTTAAATGGCAATAAATTGGGAGAGGGGGGAAGTACAGAGAGACCTGGGTGTTCTTGTACACCAGTCACTGAAGGCGAGCATGCAGGTGCAACAGGCGGTCAAGAAGGCAAACGGTATGCTGGCCTTCATAGCAAAAGGGTTGGAATACAGGAACAGGGATACCTTGCTGCAGCTGTACAGGGCACTGGTGAGACCACACCTCGAGTACTGTGTACAGTTTTGGTCGCCTCATCTGAGGAAAGATGTTCTTGCCATGGAGGGGGTGCAGCGGCGATTCACCAGGCTGATACCAGGAATGGCGGGATTGACCTATGAGGAGAGACTATGTAGTTTAGGGATGTACACACTGGAGTTTAGAAGATTGAGAGGGGACCTCATAGAAGTGTATAAAATTCTGACAGGTCTAGACAGACTAGATGCAGAAGGAATGTTTCCCTTGGCGGGTGAGAACAGAACTAGAGGACATAATTTAAGGATAAGGGCTAAACCATTTAGGACAGAAATGAGGGGGAATTTCTTCACTCAGAGGGTGGTGAACCTGTGGAACTCATTGCCACAGAGGGCAGTGTACGCCAGCTCATTAAATATATTTAAGAGGGAATTAGATATATTTCTACAGGCAAAAGGGGTTAAGGGTTACGGAGAGAAGGCGGGGACGGGATACTGAATTGGAGGATCAGCCATGATCTCATTAAATGGCGGAGCAGGCTCGAAGGGCCGGATGGCCTACTCCTGCTCCTATCTTCTATGTATCTATGTATCTATGTAAACCTCTCCGCCTCTCTACCTCTCTCTCCTCCTTTTAAGACGCTCCTTAAAACCTACCTCTTTGACCAAGCTTTTGGTCATCTGCCCTAATTTATCCTTATGTGAATCGGTGTCAAATTCTTGTCTTATAATAATGTGAAGCACCTTGGGATGTTTTACTACGTTAAAGGTGCTATATAAGTACAAGTTGTTGTTGTACTGCTTTATCCTGTTTCCTTTTTCCAATCTACCTGTGATAGGTCCCTTATTAAATCACGGAAATTAGCTCTTCCCCAGTTAAGCATTTTTACCTTCTATATTTTCTGCTTTCTTTCCATAATTACTTTAAACTGAATTATGTTGTGCTCACTTAGATAATTGATTTCCTACTGTAACACATATAATGTGGAGAAATGTGAAGTTATCCACTTTGGTAGGAAAAATAGAAGAGCAGAGTATTTTTTAAATGGTGAGAGATTGGGAAATGTTGGTGTTTAGAGGGACCTGGGTCCCTGAAAGTTAACATGCAGGTACAGCAAGCAATTAGGAAAGCAAATGCTTATTACAAGAGGATTGGAGTATAAGAGTAAAGACATCTTACTGCAATTATATGGATTTACTTGCCATAGAGGGAGTGGAATGAAGGTTCACCAGACTGGTTCCTGGGATGGGGGCATTGTCCTATGAGGAGAGATTGAGTAGACTAGGCCTATATTCTCTCAAGTTTAGAAGAATGAGAGGTGATCTCATTGAAACATACAAAATTCTTAGAGCTTGACAGGGTAGATGCAGGGAGGATGTTTCCCTTGGCTGGGGAGTCTAGAACCAGGGGTCACAGTCTCAGAATAAGGGGTCGGCCATTTAGGACTGAGATATGGAGAAATTTCTTCACTCAGAGGGTGGTGAATCTTTGGAATTCTCTACCCCAGAGGGCTGTGGAGGCTCAATTGTTGAGTATATTCAAGACAGAGATCGATAGATTTTTGAATATTAAGGGAATCGAGGGATATGTGGCTAGTACAGGAAAGTGGAGATGAGTTGGAAGATCAGCCATGATCTTATTGAATGGCGGAGCAGGCTCGAGGGGCCAAATGGCCTACTCCTGCTCAAGAATGCTCTTGACAGATTGGACGCCTGCCCTGGAGAAGGGCCACTGCTGGGGGGGCGGGGGGGGGAGTTCCGCCTTCTGCAGAACCTCCGCCCTCTGAAAACCCTTAGAAATCCTACGGTGTAAGGCCTGCTTTTACCAGCATAAGAGTTTTAAAAAAGTAAAAAAAAACGTTTTTCACTCATTTATAATTTAAAAATACTTTTTAAAAAAAGGTAAGTTTATTTTTAGCCCCGTAAAAAAACTTTAATTATTCTTTTCAAAGTTAAAATTTTGTTTAAAATATTTAATTTAATATAATTTTAACTCATTTTTAAAAACGTGATTGTTTTTTAAATATTTATTTAATGTTTTAGTGTCTTTTTGGGGTGATCTCCATTCATACTTTTGACAGGTCCATCTGTCAAAAGTATGAAAGGAGATTCCCTTCTTTCATTGGCTCGCCTGGCCCACGTGATCCCAGGGACGCTTGTGAACCGCATGCGCCCCTGGGATACGTGGGCCCTGCGCATTTCGACAGTGGAGAGGCCCAGGATTGGATGTGTCCGGACCTCGGGAGCCCTCTGGTAAGTGCGTAAATTTTTTTCCGATAGGAGGCATCCGCACGCAGGAAGCCTCCTATCGGAAATTACAGGTCATTGATTGATAAAGTTCTCCTGTACACATCAGAAAGTTATCTCCTTCACTACCCTTAGCACTATGTTTTTCCCAGTTTGTACTAGGAAAATTAGGGTAATTTTTGTTACACGCCTTTGAAATTTGCCGACAAATTTGCTCATCTAACTCCTCACTGTTGGGAGCTCCTATATATTAAAAAAAACTCCCAACAATGTTACAGCTCCCCCTCTGTTCCTCAACTCAAGCCAAATAGATTCAGTCCTAGAACCATCTCGTATATCCTTTCTATTTGGAATTGTAACTTCATCCTTAATCAATAATCACAGAATCCCCACAATGCAGATAGAGGCCATTTCGGCACACCCTCCTCTTTTTCCTTTTCTGTCATTCTTGAATACTTGGTAACCAGAAAAAGTAAGAACCCATTCCTGGCCTTGTTTGAGCCTTGTCTCTCTTAATGCAACTACATCAAAATCCCATGCAGCAATTTGTGCCTGCAGCTCACCAACCTTATTAGTTATACTGTGGACATTGACGTACATACAATTTAATACCTCCTTCATCACTTTTGCTATTTTCCTCAATCTGGTTCTTGCAATTTTTGGGATATTTCTAATTTTACTGCTGTTTCTATCTCTCTGTCCTCTGATCTCATTTCTGCTCCTTTCTGGTTCCCCTCCCCTGCCAAATTAGTTTGAAAGAGTGAACATTTTCTGTCAAAAGTGATAATGGAAGAGTCTGCTGTTCTTTTCATGCTTTCTATTCATTTGTTAGTTAGGCACAGGTAATCGAGGGACAATCCTCAGTAGAGGGAAGGGTTGGTTGATTTAAAGTAATCTCAAGTACTGAAGGACATGTGTCAGTGTACATTTTTCATTTGCAATACCATCTCTGTTGGTTTGAAGTGCTTGCAGTTCCACCTCTTCATGTCTCGGGAGTCCTCCAAAGATCCATCGCTGGTGCTTTCTTATCTACATGCTATCTCTTAGCAACATAATCCACAGATGGGGACATTTTTCACACATACACTCATGACAGCCAGCTCTACCTCTGCACCACCTCCCTCAATCTCTCTGCTGTCAGACTGCTTGTCCAAGATCCAGTCTTGGATGAACTACAATTTCCTCCAGTGATACATCGGGAAGAGCAAATCCACTTTCTTCGGCCCCTGCCACTAACTCCGTACCCTTGCCACAGACTCCATTTCCCACCCTTCACCCTGCCCCCAGCCAGTGTCTCGAGTTGAACCAGACTGTTCGCAATCTCTGCATCCTATTCAACCCCTAGTTCAGCTTTCGATCCTATATCCTCTCCATCACAGAGACTTGCACCTCCATAACATCCGCGGCCTCCGCCTCACCTCAGCTGAAATCCTAAACCAGACCTTTGTAACCTTCAGACTCGACTATTCCACTGCTGTCCTGGCCAGCCCGCCCATCCTTCACTTCCGTACCCAAAACTCTGCTGTTCCTCCTTTCTCGCATCAAGTCCCACTCGCCCATCACCCCGATCCTTGCTGACCTGCATTGCTTCCAGTTTTCCATCCCCACAGGTTTATAATTATCATCCTATGTTTAAATAACTCCATGGCCTCTCCTCTCCCCATCTGTGTGACATCTTGCGGTATTGCAGCTGTACCCCCTCCAATTCTCTCTTCCTCTGACTCCAGCCTCTTGTGCATCCCCATCCTTTTGCCTTACCGTTGGCAGCTGTGCCTTAAGCTACCTAAGTTGCATGATCTGGAACACCCTCCCCAGCTCCACCTTTACTCCTCCATTAAGAAACTCCTTAAAACGCACCTATTTGACCAAGCTTTTGGTTCAAACATGCACAAAAGCGCTGAATTCCAGAAGTGAGGTGAGAGGGGCTGTCCTTGAAATCCAGGCAGACTTTAATAAACTTGCAGAATGGGCATGTAGTTGGTAAATTAACTTCAATATAGATCAGTACGAGTTGATACATTTTGGTTGGAAAAATAAGGAGGCCACATACTCCTTGGAAAATAAGTGTCTAAATGAGGTAGAGGAGCAGAGAGATCTGGGGGTACAGATACATCACTAAAAATGCCAAAATAAATCTGGGTGTGCCTACCACCTGACTTTCCCAGAACCAATGAAGTTCTTGCTAGATTCTTGATGTTTGATGAATTAATTAATTAAGGAAAATGTTGATTTCACCGACGAGAGGTGAAAACAATACAAACCAGTGACTGGAGGTTCTCTAAATGGTGGGAACGTGGAACTCACTACCACATGGACTGGTTGAGGAAAATAGCATAGATGTGTTTTAGGAGAAGCTGGGTTAGTATATATGGGAGAAAGGAATAGAATAGGATGAAATGAAGCAAGGTGGAGGAGGCTCATGTGGAGCATAAACACCAGCAGAGACCTGTTGGGCCGAATGGCCTGTTCTGTGCTGTAAAATTCTGTGTAATAAATCTGCCTGCAGTTTAAGCGTTAAACATAATGGCATGCAGAGACTGAAAAAGGTGTCTGATGTGCATTCGTTTAACCAGCAGGCCCATTTCCTGACCTCTAATAGTCCAAAGCTTGTCCTCTCTGCACCAGCAGTTTGGCTGCTACAGCTGCTAGGGAGAGGGAAAGATGGAGAGATAGGGTTCCACTCCACTGAAAACTGTAGATGTGAAAAACAGATGAGAACAGAATGAGACGCAGGTGTGATGCTTTCTCAGTTGAATAGGGCTGCCATCATTCGCTATCGAGGCTCAGACATGAACAATGGCAACTTAGGTGAGAGATTCATGGGACTGCTCATCCAAACACACAGATTTAAAACCTACAGGATAGGAAGGATTATATTTTTCTGGGCTATAAAATTCTCCGTAATGAAATTAAATCAGTTCAGATGGAAGAAAAATCCAAGTTAGCCTCCACAGACTTAACAACAGACATCTTCCGAGAAGGAGTGTATTTTTACTTAACAGAAGAAGGCAAACAAAATGCAAATCCTCTCTGATCCACATGGGATGTTATCAGTACTATCACAGCTGGCAGACATAATTTTGCCCAGCCTAGCTTTTATGATTCTAACCTTTCATGGGTGGGATCCCTGGAACAGTCCAATGAGGATGTTATCAATCAGCCCCTTATGTCCTGGGGTACAGTCTTTGGAAGGGTCAGAGGATGATTTCCTGAGGAAGCTGGAACATAGGAATTGCTAAAAAAAAAGGTCCATCTAGTTTTCCTTCTACCATCCTGATAGTTGCAAGCCACTACAATAACAGAGTTGATAACTAATGATGGCGATGAGTCTCTTGAAAAGCTTTGAGAACCATAGGTTAGTAGAAACATTGGTCCCTAGGATGTCTATTCCATAGATTCACCTCCTCCTACCTCCCCCTAGACCATGACTCCACTACCGAACATCAAGCCATCGCTTCCAAGACTGTCACTGACCTTATCCCCTCTGGAGATCTTCCCTCCACGGCCTCCAACCTCATAGTCCCCCAATCCCACACTGCCCGCTTCTACCTCCTTCCCAAGATCCATGGTAGACCCATCGTTTCAGCCTGTTCTTGCCCCACGGAACGGATTTCTTCCTATCTCGACTTTTTTTCCCCCCTTGTCCAGTCTCTTCCCACCTACATCCGCGACTCTTCCAACACCCTCCACCACTTTAACAGCTTCCAGTTTTCTGTCCCTAACCGTCTCCTTTTCACCATGGAAGTCCAATCCCTGTACACCTCCAACCCCACCAGGATGGCCTGACGGCACTCCGCTTCTTCCTTGAACAGAGGCCCAACCAGTTCCCATCCACCACCCTCCTCCACCTGGCTGAACTTGTTCTCACATTGAGCAACTTCTCTTTTGACTCCACTCACTTCCTCCAAATAAAAGGTGTTGCTATGGGAACCTACATGGGTCCTAGCTATGCCTGCCTTTTCGTGGGAAATGTGGAATATTCTTTGTTCCAGTCCTACTTGGGTCCCCTCCCTCACATTTTTTTTCTGGTACATTGATGACTATATCGATGCTGTTTCCTGCTCTCGCCCTGAACTGGAAAATTTCATTCATTTTGCTTCCAATTTCCACCCTTCCCTCGCCTTCACATGGTCCATCTCTGACTCTTCCCTTCCCTTCTTGACTTCTCTGTCTCCATTTCTGGAAATATACTAACGACCAATATTCATTATAAGACTCCCACAACTACCTTGACTACACTTCCTCCCACCCTGCTTCCTGTAAGGACTCTATTCCATTCTTCCAGTTTCTCTGTCTCCATCACATCTGTTCTGGCGATGCCACCTTCCACACCAGTGCTTCTGATATGTCATCCTTTTTCCTCAGCCGAGGATTCCCCTCCACCGTGGTTGACAGGGCCCTCAACCGTGTCTGTTCCATTTCCCGCACTTCTGCCCTCACC
Organism: Squalus acanthias; assembly: GCA_030390025.1. Taxonomy (NCBI): domain Eukaryota; kingdom Metazoa; phylum Chordata; class Chondrichthyes; order Squaliformes; family Squalidae; genus Squalus; species Squalus acanthias. Next base: position 171,251,151 of record CM059426.1, read on the forward strand.
CCTTCCCCTCCCTCCCAGAACCATGATAGGGTTCCCCTTGTCCTCATCTTCCACCCCAGCAGCCTCCTCATTCCTCCGCCATTTCCGCCACCTCCAGCATGATCCCACCACCAAACCCATCTTCTCCCCTCCCCTTTCAGCATTCCGAAGGGACCGTTTCCTCTGCTCCACTCCTCAATCACCCTCAACAAAGGAGATGCAACACCTACCCTTTTGCTTGCTTCCTTCACACTGTCCAGGGCCCCAAACATTTCTTCCAGGTGAAACAGTAATTTACTTCTTGTACTTTCAATTTAGTATACTGTATTCGTTGCTCACGATGCAGTCTCCTCAACATTGGGGAGACCAAATGTAGGTTGGGTGACTGCTTTGCGGAACACCTCCGTTCAGTCCGCAAGTGTGACCCCGAGCTTCTGGTCACCTGTCACTTTAATTCTCCGCTCCACTCCCACTCTGACCTCTCAGTCTTCGGCCTCCTACACTGTTCCAATGAAGCTCGACGTAGACTCGAGGAACAGCACCTCATCTTTCAATTAGGCACTTTACAGCTTTCCGGACTCGACATTGAGTTCAACAATTTCAGATCATAAACTCTGCCCCTATTTTTTCGGACAGCAGCTGTTGGTAATGATTCTGCCATTCCCATTTACACCTCCTCTAGACCCATCTTTTGTTTCTTTACTTGTCCCATTATCATCTCCTTTTGCCTCACACCATCATCCCTTTTGTCTTTTAATCTCTCCTGCCTTCCACCCATCACAGACTTTCCCTTCTGTTTGTTCCTCCCCTCCCCCTGCCGCTGCACTTGCTTAAAACCTGTTACATCTCTATCTTTTTTTCAGTTCTGATGCAAGGTCATCGACCTGAAACGTTAACTCTGTTTCTTTCTCACAGATGCTGCCTGGCCTGCTGAGTATTTACAGCATTTTCTGTTTTTTTTAACCATAGATTCACCACTCGCTCATTTGAAATCAGCAGATTAGTTTTGAATTTGACCCCTTCAAGCGCAGGCCCTGTCCTTTAGTTTTACTGTTCTGGGCAAGATGAAGCAAGTTGTCATGATCGACATAATGCCATTTTTTTTAATTCTGAAGGGACATCGCATCACCTCTTAACATTCTCCTCCAGGGAGAACATGCCTTGCCTGCGTAATTGCTCCTCATAATCCAGTCCCTCCATCCCCTCGGTCTGGATGCCCTCTTCTGTATCTTCTCGATCGTCGCAATATACTTTTTGTACTATTGCGACCAAAGCTGTACACGTTGGTTGCACCAATGATTTGGAAAGTAGAAGGATTATCTCACTATTATGGTTCAATACTAATCTTTTATTCCATCCCAACATTTAATACGCCCCACGGCAGCCTTACTCGCTGCCACCGAACATTGTTACAATACCTTCAATTTGTTGTTAATCAGGACTTACAGATCTTCTTCATTTCCTTCCTGAATTTTTTGTCCCCATGTGAAGCACTTTGCATTTCTCTACATTGAATTTCCATCTGTCATCTGTCTGCCCAATTTCAACATATGTTCAAATCCTTCTGTAATTTATCAGCTTTGCAGTTCAACACCTTCAGAAGCTTTGTATCATCTGCAAATTTAGCCACTGTGCTTATGAGCCCTAGCTCTAGATCATATATGAAGATGTTGAACAAAAGAGGTCCCAAAACAGATGTGATGACATTCCCAGTACCACCACCAACCACACCTGGGTTTTATCAGCCAATCAATTATGTATCCATTGTAAGATATTTCTGCTGATTCCTGCTTTACCAGTCTTTCCAGAGGAACTATGTCAAAGGCCTCACTGAAATCCAAATATATAACATCCACTGCCTTAGTCTCTCTCTCTGTATCTCCCCTTCTCTCTCGCGCACTCTCTCCCCAGTCTAGCTCTCTCTCCCCGCTCTCGCTCTCTCTCCTCGCGCTCTCTCTCCCCGCTCTCGCTCTCTCCTCCCCCCCCCCCGGGTCTCGCTCACCCCCCCACCCCCCTGGTCTCGCTCTCGCTCTCACTCTCTCTCCCGCCTCCCCCCCCCCCCCCCCGGTCTCGCTCTCGCGCTTTCCCCCCCCCCCC